>BQNB010086175.1:0-28268 GCA_026074375.1 Tanacetum coccineum | reverse complement strand
TAAAACTTTGCTTGCCCTCAAGCAAATCTAAGAAAAGAACTTTAAAAACAAGGTACCTACATGACAAGACAAGGAAATTTTTATACATATATTTTTAAATTTTTGATATATATTTTTAAATTTTTTAGTGGGTGTGAAATTATCAAAAATATTTTTGTTTTTTTAATAAATAAGCGCAAAAGGCGCAAGCACCCCCCTCCGCCCACACACACTTAAGGGTTTGCTTGTCCTCAAACAAAATAAGGAAAAATAATAAGCTTTACAAAACAAACATAGAATTATGAAAAATATTTTTGGATTTTTACTATGTGAAAGCAGAGATGTTTGACAATACCTAACGATCTTCAAGCTGTAATAACATGACTAAGCTCCTCACGAATAAGGAAAAGTATAATTCACTCAAACACTCGTATGTGATGTAATAGAGGGTAAAAGGGAAATCACACTCATTTGCTTAGACATGATTCATTTCATACCATAGGCTTGTACAAGAAACAAAACTGCACCGACATGGCGTAAGCACCAAGTATATTATCAAAAGAGGACTTTTATTCGGGCTGTAATGTACAGGCTAAGGGTTTATAAGGGTGTGGATAAGGCATGGGAAATATATACTGGAAATGGTTTTATAATAATACATGTCGACAAGTCCAAGAATCCACGTTGCTAGTTACGACAATCCACAAACCCGAGAGGTTATCGAACAACTCAACCTCGAACTCGTACGATAATGATATAACAATACTCCTCACAAGCAACCAACTATTATTCATACTTCTTTTTCTTTTTTTTTATTCGACTTTATTTTTCTTTTTTCTTCTTTTTTTTAATCCACCCTCATTCAAACAACTAACAATTCCCCCACACTTAATATAAGTGTACACCACAAAAATACGAAAAACAAAGTTTTGAACCTTCGACTTCGTTGGCTAAATGATCTTGTTTTCTCGCTTTAATTGCTTGATGTGTGTTTTTACAAGCTTTAAATTTATAATACTAGAAATACCAATTTTGACTAAAAACACAACATTCGGGCAAGTATACCCTATTCGAGTGTAATATAGTATTAGGTAAGTCCAGGTCATTCCACGGGATTTGTAGCAATTCACAGATTGTTTATCAAGTAACAAAGCTAAATGATTGTTACGGATCAAATAGCCTAAACGTGTGTTTAAAGAAAGCAAGGAACAAGATATGATCCACATAGCATAATAGATAGAGATAGAGCAAGACTTTATATAAACAAAGCATTCAAGTCATATATGATGGGTAATCATAATAACAAGCAAATCTACTAATGATAACATAAAATCCTTTCGGCTTATATACTACATCATCACGAGTGCATTAAGAATAGTTTATATCAAATATGCATATATATGAATTCCTCCCAACCCAGTCAGTCAACATAAGGAAGGGTCTTAAACATTATTCTACTTGGGTTATTTATCAATTTACCACATAATTCTCACAAGCATGATATTGATTCATATGGCCAACATGATTCAAAATATATCAAGGCAGTTAATCCTTTCGGCCTATTTCAATTACAAGATATATTAAGAGATAAACAATGATCCAAGCAAGATAACATCAAATTCATAAACATGTATATTCATAAGTCATAGCAAAATCATCCAAATATTATTCATGTTTCACATATAAGAATCAAAGTAACAATACTAATATTTCGACTAATATAACCACCAATCCAAAAACTAACAATTCCATGATCAATTAACAACTAATTTCGACTGAGATAACCAAAAATATGTCACCTAACTTCTAGAAATTCAACAACTTATCACCAAATGGAGTGTTTGGTAACAAGGTTTATGGTAGTGATCTTAAGAGAATTTGGTGTGAATCCTCTAAGAATCAAGGTGATAAGTGTTAAGCTTATGGAAATGGATGATATGTAGGCTAGATATGGTGTTAGAATTCTAGAAATTCATGGCTATGGTGGTGGTTTGTAGTGGTAGTATGGTGGTGAAATGGTGGTAAGTGGTGGATTAAAGGGGTGTTTGGATCATTGGATCCAAGGATCCTCACCACTCCTTCCTCCCCTCCAAAGGCTTTAGAGATTGTGTGTGTAAGATGTATGAAGATTGTATGAGAGATATATCAAATGGAAGAGCCAAGGAGGGTATTTATAGGTTTAGGGTCAAAGTGCGTCGCACACACTTATTTGTGCGCCACACTTAGTGAGTTAATGCACTTAGTATTTAATTGCATTTAATTTTCTCCACCGCCTTAAAAGTGTGCTGCACTTTGGGTAAAACCGCCGCACTTTGAGTGTTTAAAGGATTTTTTAGTTCTGGTGAAAAAGTACGCCGCACTTTCTGAAAGTGCGGCTTACTTCTGGATGTTTTTAGTAGTTGGCCTTTTATATATTTGTAGATAATTGAATTCTGCTCACATGGCAGCTTGAACCAACTAAAACGGAGTTGGTATGACCGAGTTATGACCAAAACAGTGAATAGGTGTCGGGAAGCATTCAGCTTGAGTTTACTTCATCGTTAAAGCTTCAAATTTCTATGACACGTTCCAAGAACCTACAATGACAAATATATTCTATTATATACCAAAAGTTCTTATATTTAACCAATTTATATATATATAATTATTGATAACGCATATAAAAACATGTATAATTTGAGTGTTATTAAATCCCCTCACACTTAAAACTTTGCTTGCCCTAAAGCAAATCTAAGAAAAGAAATTTTATAAACAAGGTCCTAGGTGACAAGACAAGGAAATTTTTTTATTTTATTTTTATTTTTAATTTAAAAAAAATTATTGGGTGTGAAATTTTCGAAAACATTTTTGGTTTTTGTAACAAATAAGTGCAAAAGGCGCAAGCACCCCCCACACTTAAGGGTTTGCTTGCCCTCAAGCAAAATAAGGAAAATAATAAGCTTTACAAAACAAACATAGAATTATGAAAATTATTTTTGGATTTTTAATATGTGAAAACAAAGATGTTTGACAATACCCAATGATTCTCAAGCTGTATAACATGACTAAGCACCTCACGAAAAAGGAAAGTATAATTCACTTAAACACTCGTATGTGATGTAATAGAGGGTAAAAGGGAAATCACACTCAATTGCTCAGACATGATTCATTTCATACCATAGGCTTGTACAAGAAACAAAACTGCACCGACAAGGCGTAAGCACCAGGTAAAATAATCAAAAGAGGACTTTTATTCGGGTTGTAACGTTAGGCTAAGGGTAAATAAGGGTGTGGATAAGACATGGGAAATATATACTGGAAATGGTTTTATAATATACATGTCGATAAGTCCAAGAAAACTCATGTTGCTAGTTACGACAATCCACAAACCCGTGAGGCTATCGAACATCTCAACTATTATTCATATTTTTTTTCTTCATCTTTCTTCTTTTTTTCTTTTTTTTTTGATTTTTTATCACTTTTTTTCCTTTTTTTCTTTTTTTTTCTTCATTTTTTTTCAATCAATCCTTCACTCAACTAACAATTCCCCCACATTTAATATAAGTGTTCACCACAAAAAATACGAAACACGAAGCGTGCACTCTTCATCTTCGTTGGAATGGTACAACCCTCATAACAAAGCGCGAGAAAACCATAAGCAAAAATCAACCAATCATACCGAGCAACTAGCAACCAACCATAGGGACTTTCGACAAAGGGTAAGGCTAGGCTAAAAGTTATATATATATATATATTTATTTATTTTCTGAATGAGAAAAATAAATAGAATGGCTCAGCGGGTTAAACTATGAGTATCTAGCACTAAAGATGAGTGCTAACATAAGGGTTTTATTTGGGTGGTTAGCTAATCAGTGTAATTAGCTAAAATAATATGTTAAATGGATGGGCTATTTGGGTTAAATCCTAAGTTGCCTCTTTATCACATAAAAATACCTTTATCACGCGAACGTGATCTCACTGCGGTCTCGTAATGATTATCAAGCACAAGTTCTAGAATCAATAAATCGCCGGCACACTCATAATAAAAGGAATCATGCATTAAATACGTATGCTATATACAGGCTCAAAATCCTCACATATTTACTGGAATAGTTGTAAATGCGCAAGCAATGTTATCAATCCCGAGTCGGATCTGCTTTATCAATCGGGACACATCTTTGATTTCAAAACTTTATTTATTTACTACGTTTTTATTCTAATATATTAACCTAAGTGGCAAAAGAAATTTAAAAACAAGAATATATTTTTAGATTTCCGAGGACGAACAAAAGTTTCAAATTAATAATGAGTCTGATTTTTTAATTCATTCCCCCCCACACTTAACTTGAGCATTATGCGTAATTAGAAAATAACTTAAAAGTGGGACAAACGAGAAAAATAAATATAAGAGAAACGAGACTTCCAGGGGCTCATAAGTGCTCGGTTGAATTCTGAAAGATACGACGCTAAACGAAACGCCAAGCATGTGTATTTTACCACATGTAATATACTGATCTAAATATATCACATCCCCAAGTGATAAGATGCCAACCACCAATCCAAGCTCCACCTGTTTTATTTAATCTGCAAAATAAACTAAACTACAAAAATCGTAAAATACTAAAGCGCACTTTCGTAGTCACCACGATTGCATTTAGCATATGCAACAAGCCTTTAAACCCCTCGGTGGCCCGAGTGGACGAGTTATAGTCTCGTGAGGGTTTCCGGCAAACACACCCACAAAGTTCAAAACAATTTTTTTATATTTTTTTCATTAAATTTTTATTTATATACATTTACTAAAACAAACACACATAAAAATATTTTACTTTTAAAATTTTTTTTTTTGATTTTTTTTGATTTTTTTTAGGTTTTTTTTTGTTTTGGTTTAAAAACAAATACATATCAAGCACATACTTAATTATTTATGGTACAAAAACTTATAACTAAAAAAATATTAAAACAAATATTTTTGGGTCTTTTTTAATTTTTAGGCATAAATTAAACACAAATCGAATATACAATAATTATATAACATATAAAACAAATATTTAACAAAATTATTTTTTGGTAGACCAGAAGTGCGTCGCACTTAAAGGAAAGCGCGGCGTACTTATAACCTATTTTTTATGATTTTTCAAATATTCAAAATATTAGCGCGGTAAATATTTACAAAAGTGCGTCGCACACAAACACTTGTGCGGCGGTTTTATTTTAATATAACATATATTTTCAGTTTTTTTTTTTATTTTATTAGTTAGCAACACATATATAAACACACAACACAGACATAGACAAAAACAAAAACACTAAGTACTAAAGAAAGAAACTAAGAAAAACTTTTTCTTTATTTTTATTTTTAATTATGGCAATACTTATAAATACGTAAGCAAGCAAACATGCAAACACAAAATAAAACACATAACTCATAACGCATAAACAGTCATACAAACGCACAGATAAGAACAAAAATAAAACTTCTTTTTAGATTTATATATTTTTTAACATTTTTACATAATAATGCGAACAAACACACATAAACAAACAAACTAAGATGCATAAATAAATAAAAACATTTAACAAGTATTCACATAACATAAAAGAAAATGCATATGATTTATTTTTATACACAACTGACTCTTTTTGGATGTTGAGAAAACACGACGCACTTAATAACAAGTGCGGCGTACTATGAGTTTCGACAACAAAATTTTTAGAGTTTTAATAGATGCACACAAGAAAAACTAAAATCTAACAAAAGCATGATTTTTATTATATAAACAAGAACATGTCAGAAGCAAAAAGAAAGTAAAAATAACATATAAATAAAAATCTTTTTGGTTTTTTTTTAAATTTTTAAATGACAACTAAATATTCACACTTAAAGGGTCTAATGCGATGATAAAATCGGCATCCTTCACTGTATCCAGATACCCTGAGACTAGAATTTAGGGTGTTTGTTAGCTTTATGTTTTAAATCAGAATTTTGTTTGACAAGCATTTTGCAAAAAGTGTGGCGTACTGGTGTAGTGAGGCGTACTTTCTGGGTTTCAAGGAAAAACCGACGCACAAATTGTATGTGCAGGGTTTCTCTGTGTGAAAAAATGATTTTTTGGGTTTGTTTGAGAAGAAAACGGTACGACGAGTATTCTATATATATAAACCCGAAATTAGGGTTTTAAGTGTGTAACTTTAGAGTAAAAAAGGGAGACGAACCCTAGTTCGTTTGGCAGCTTATTAGGACGATTTTAGGGCTTCAAAACCCTATTGTAACTCCTTCAATTCATGTTTTAATCAAGTAAGATTATCTTAATCATTCAATATGTCTTGTTGTTTGATTATTTATTGTTCTTGCTTTATCTTTAACATGCTTGGCTAAACTCCCTATTGTGTTCATTTATGATTGTATGAAACCTAGAATGTAGATCTTAGTGGTGTTGCTTCTTGTGATGAATATGCATGTTAGGCTTTAGAAAACCAGCTTTTGTCTGTATCGCTGTTGATATGTCTAGGGAAACATGATTGTGTAGAAAGGATACCATCGGGTAACAGTCTTCATACTACCTTGCCCCTTTTATGGTTGATCCACTTTTAATATATTTCAAATGCATTTAATATACTCTTGGGGCCTTGTAATAGCCTTCATACTACCTTACTTGTGTGTTGCCTCAACAAAATATTAAGTAGATGGCAGGTTCGTGTAATTTGTTCATGACTTAGGAAATAGTTACATAGATCATCACAAGTGTGACAAAGCAACAATACTAGGAGAAGCAATCTAGGGAGTAATACATGATTAAATAAATATAATCTTTTTATTATATTGTTATCACCTTTAGCGTTGTTTATAATTTAGTTTAATAGCTAAAACCAACCAAACCTCTCAAACATATGATTTACCTCCTTTCTATAAAATATAAAAACACAAAAATAATTTTCTCTCAACCCCTAGAATTCCATTAGATAGTGATCAGGCCTTCCCAACCTATTCTTCTAGAGAATGATAACAACACCCGAGTCTTGCCTATACTACTACTACAACAGTTAGGTACTCTGCCTAGGGAGTTGTAAAACTTCTTGTAGAAGTCCCTTACGACAACCACATCAGTCAAATAAAGAATAGTTTATTTGGGGAAGATTGTTAGTCTTATGTTTATATAAGTCAAACAAGAATGCCATCCGTATGAGTATGTCGGTCAAGGGCACAATATGATCAAGAAAATCAAATCAAGATGATTCAAGTCAAGGAGATGATACAAGACTAAAGATCTCAAGAACTCAAAGTTAAAAGACAAAGGCTCAAGATCAAAATAATATAAACGACACCGAAAGAATGTTATCGATCGTCTTAAGCATGAATGAACAAAGCCATTACAAACAAGAAAAGACTAAGACAAGACCAAAGAGGAAAAAGCTCAAAAGTCATATCTTCAACATCAAAGGAGATAAAGTCAAGCCAAGATAACCTCCATCAAGAACGCCAACGTTGGGGAGATCAAAGAAGACCTTAACATTGGTGGAGATTGTTAGCTGATGTCCGGTCATCGTAGGACTTCTACAAGAAGTTTTACAACTCCCTAGGCAGTGTACCTAATCGTTGTAGCATAGTATAGGCAAGGCTCGGGGGTTGTTATCGTTCTCTAGGGGAATAGCACTGTGAAGGCCGGATCGAATGTTCGCTAAGGTCTAAAGGCTGAAGAAAGATTATTTTGTATCTTTGTGTTTTATAGAAATCAAGTAAACTTATGGTTTTGAGAGTTGGTTTGTATTAACTAGTTCTACTTTTAATCTAATCTAATGAGGAAACAATTATACAACGAAGCGTATTCACTTGGGATGCACTACTCCTTGCTAGCTATCCAATTCTAAATATTTCTTTGTCACACTTGAGATGTAATGTGTAATTATTTCCTAAGTCATGAACGAATTACACGAACCCGCCGTCTACTTAGTATTCCGCTAGAGGAACGCACAAGTAAGGTAGTATAAAAACTATTACCTGGCCCCAAGGAGTACACTAAGTGCATGTGAAATATATTAAAAGTGGATCAACCATATTAGGGGACAAGGTAGTATGAAGACTGTTACCCGATGGTATCTTTTCTACACAATCATGTTTCCCTAGACATATCAACAGCGATACAGATAAAAGCTGGTTTTCTAGAGCCTAACAAGCACATCCATCAACAAAAAGCAATAGGAAGCAAGAATTATAAACTATAATCAATTAGACTCATTGAACCTGTCACAAAAAACAAGATCCAATCAATTAATGACAAGGTTCATGCAATCCTAAATAAATACTAGATGAATTAGCCAAGTATACTCAAGCAATATAAATCATAATCAACAAAAGAAATTGAAAACAAGAATTAAGATAGATATGATAATCAAACCGTTACAAAATGTTTATGGAATGAATTAAGTCTTCTAAGTTGCTAGAAAAACACCTACCCAAACCCTTTAGTCGGCCTTAGGGTTTGGGGCTTGATAAAAACAAAGTTATGAGGTTGTATTTATAGGCAAAACCCTAACCAACCTTTGTGAAGGCGTTACTAATAACATGTGACGCCGTCACAATGACACCTTATGCGAGGTTGTAGATTTTCTCGTTCTGAACGCGTGAGCTATTGAATCGTTGAAATTCGAGTTCGTATGAAGGAGTTATGATCAAAACAATATCTGGTACTTCACGCGGAGTTAAATGGTATTCTTAATCTCGTGACACCGAATCTTCTAGAATTCCTTTAGGTCATTCATGCTCTGACAGCGTCGTGGATTCTTGTGACGTCGTCTTGGTGAGAGTTGTGACGGCGTCACGTGTAATCTGTGACGCCGTCTCTAGCCGCTGAGAACATAATCTTGAGAGATGTTGGTGTAGGTCCGTAGTCTTGTCCGTTTCTTCTCCAAATGAGTCCAAGTCACGTGTATTTCTTCCAAATACCTTCCAAATGCAAAATACCTAAAAAGTAACAATTAAGTACCTATTTTGGGCATAAACACACGATTTAGGGGGTTAAACGACCTCTAAAAAGTGTGAAAAATGACACCTCATCAAATACCCCTACACTTGTGATTTGCTTGTCCTTAAGCAAATGGGCTTTCCTACCTAGACAATAATAATATGAGGGGTCATTTTACCTACTCTTTAAAAGTATTTTACAACACAACCTTCTAGACCTCGTAATTAAAAGCACGAAAAGTATATATTAGTACCTCACATAAGTGTTTGGGATTCTCTCTTTCACTCGGGTATATAATGAATTATAACATATGGGGGAAACAGAAAATCACACTCATTACCTGTCATAGCATATAAATTATCATAGGCTTGGTAAAGGATCAAACCTCCACCACTAGGTGCAAGTATTATTCATTACGATCTAAGAGGTTTTTATAAAGGGTTGTGGGGTGTAGGTGTAAGATAACATATAATGGAAATGGAAACAGATGGGATACATTTGGATGGTGACTTTGGGTGAATTTGGGGTGGAAGGGTTAGCTAATTACTTACACGAATACACTTTGATTTGGTTGCTAAGCCAAGACTCGGATGAAGATCTACAACTCTACACAACTCTACATCAATCTCTTTCTTTTTCTTTTCTCTTTTTTTTGAATAACATAATACATCACATGTGGTTTATAATACGTACCCCTACACTTAAGCTTTACATGCTCGATATTTACAATCTAACTAATGACCTGATTTGAGATGGATCAAAATAACATAAAGATCATTTGACAAACATATGGGGGTATTGACTTAACTTTTCTTTCCCAATCTTTCATGAAATAAATACTACCATGAATCTCAATCGTCCCAAAACAATATTTACAAGGATAAGGACTTAGCAACTGTTTACTCAAGAATTAACTTGGGTTAAACACAATAATTTACTAAAAGTGAGTACATACAAGGTAGGCTAAGGCTTTTTTTGGTGTAACAATTGGTTTAAGGGTGACAATGTTCTTCATTAATAATCTGAAATCCACAAGAAAATTATAAGAACCATGAAAAAGGATAGGCTCAGAGGGTTATACTAGGGGTATCATGCACTAAAAATGAGTGCATGGTAAGGGTGTGGGATAGTTATATGATCGGTGTGACCATCATAACAATTACAGGTTTAAAACATAGGTTAATCCTAATGCCTCTTTGTCAAGAAAATCCTAATACTTACTATGCGGTCCCGGGATGCATCACAAAAACAAGTTCTAGAATTTAATATGCTACCGGTACACTCATATGAATTTTACTAACACCAGACATTCTAGAAAAGGCGACAAGGCAATGCATACATGGCCGTAACGACGGAATAGACATGCACGCCTACAGATCAACCTTAACTCGAACCGGGTAAAGATAAAATCATCTTAGGTTACCAATGATGGGTACCCGAATTCCTAAAGATCTAAGGGCGAACCTCACATTTTTTGGGTGGAATTCTGAGGGTTATTGTGCTAGTCATATAAATTCCTATCCATGAGACGCTATTAATACTTGGTTTTCATGGTATGTGTCGTAAAAAAATTTGGGTAAAAATAACCTTTTATGCTATGCTTCGATATATTACCCATCATTTTAAGGACAAAGCAAATGGAAAATGAAAAATAGTTTCTAAGGCTTATTCCCCCTACACTTAAGTTGAACATTGTCCCCAATGTTCTATAGAAGTACCCATAACAATGAATAAAGGGAAAAGAAACTAGTACTCCCCTGGTTTGCTCAATAATGGAAAAGAAACATGCGATAACTCGTTAAATCATCCTCTAAGAATCATCTAATGAAACTTTCTAAGAACTTTCATGCTTCTTCTCATCAAATATAATTGTAATCAAAGACAAAGACAACTACACCAAGCATAAAATCCACGGGTGAATGATAAATACAACCTCATTAACTAAATTTAGACTCTATGAAAGCAATAAAGATAGGATAAATGTGTTAACGTAATCGTGGTTTTCTGCAGGTTTATAAAAGAATTACAAGTTTTAAATATTACACAAGTTATATTTTCAAAAATACTTACAAATTTCGAATTTTTTGTAGCTGGGCTCATGACACCATCAGGAAAATCCTGATGTCGTCACAATAGACGAGCTGACGGTGTCACGTGCAAATCGTGACGCCGTCTCCACGCTTTGAGAAAATTTAGTTTTTGTTTTTGATGAAAAATTTCCTGTACGCAATCTTATGAGTTATTTCTTGTATGAAATACTGCAAAAAACCCATGAAAAATAGTTAACGCAATCATATAACTCAAAACAAACACACAAGATACACAACATTCCTAATTGCATTAATTTAAAATATTGGGTTGCCTCCTAAAAAGCGTTTGTTTTTGTTCGAGTCGCGAGCCTGACCCTATGCTTATTTGACGCGTATAAGGTGGGTCTCCCTTACACTTGAGGTTAAGTGTGGGTGAAAGTAGCGATACATATCATTTTGATGGAAGTATGCCACGTGGGGTGAAGGTGGTATATGAATGGCCAAGGGTTTTACTACCTTCATCCTAAAGTTACCTGAATCCTTTGGTTTGATGGGTGGATTTGAAGTTAGAGAAAAATTAGGACAAATAATCGGGGTCATATTATCCTCACAGAGATCATGCTCCAATGATTCTTTATCCATTCTGGTTCCCATCATCTTTATCTCGACTTCATCTTCATCTTCGTACTCAAGCTTATTTTACTCAAATGAATAGAGTATTGCATTTAATGGTTTGGAAGTTAGTGTTGTTGAGGGATTCATATAATAGTGGGTTTATTATCTTAGAATCATTGAGACCCTATGCACCATGGTAGGCTTAAGTGTTTCAGGGGTTACGCTAGGGGTGTGAGTAGGAAATTTAGTAATCTTTTCTATTTTTGTAGGATGAACTTTTTGTGCTTCTATCTTGACCTTTAGGTTTGCTATTAATCTATCCGCAAGACACATAAATGTGTCATTTGTTTTCCTCATATCTTCCTCTAATTGCCTAATTTGATCCTCTTGATCATTAATTAATTTATGTATTCGTGCCTCCTAAATCTCCTGATAAGGCCATTTGGATAACGAAATCCATATCTCATACGCCAATAGCACCTCATTCCTCATTTAAATATTCTACTGCGACACTCTATACTTTCTAACTCATGTTCAAAAGTGACATTTATGTAGTCGGGACTTCCTTTCTAGAAAAAGGCAGGTCGTTTCCACTCAACTACTTCGTATATAGGCTAAATCCTTAATTGCTTTTCCATCTTCATCCCGACCTTAATTTTCCTATAGTCTTCCCGCCTGATGCAGTCGTCAATGGCCATCTGGGTAGTGTAGTTGACATGATCATAAAAGATTTGAACTTGAAGCCAAAGATCAAGACCATGATGAGGGACTTTTTGAAGTAAGTCCTTGAAACGATTCCATGCATCGTAGAGAGATTCACCTTGATGTTGTTGGAACATCAAGATATCATTTCGAAGTTTAGCAGTTCTTTCTGGTGGGAAAATGTAACGCCCCGACCCAAAAAGGGTAGAAGTATTACAAATATGGTGTGACATCAAAAGCATACATAATCATAACACAAGCATAAACAGCGGAAGTCTTAAATAAATAACCAAAGGAAATAAGTCAACACGACTTGAGGTACATAAGTTCTCAAAGATAGACATATCCAAACGAAATAACAAATGTCTTGAAAAGAAACAATTCATATATCAAAACTAAGATCTCTAGGGTAAGTCCACACTCAGCACTCATAGCCTGAAAGCAACCCTAGCTCCTAGCTTAGATACCTGCCGCAGGAAAAGAAAGTGCGGCTGAGCTTACAAAGCCCAGTGAACAGATATATATAATCGAACGCAAAAAGATAACGGATAATCAAAGGATACGATACAAGGTACAAAGGATATCACAATACATGATCAAAGGGATACAAATGTAAGGTAAGACAAATCAGAAGTCAATTCATAGTGTAAGGTAAGATGAATCAGAGAATCAAATTAAGTTAAGTCAATCACCAAGCCCAAACAAATCATATCATAGGAATCATGAGTACTACTCCAAAAGTGAAAGACGTGGATTGCACCTAATCATCAAGTCCACCAACTATCCAATATCTAATGTCAGAATCCATCCGAATCAAAACAAATCTAGGATGCATCCATAACGACCCTTAAACAAAAATAGTCTTCATAATGCGCATATAAAAATCAAATGGGGGACGGTGCGAAAAACACTCACTCACACATAAGTCATGCCACAGTGCAATCACTGACACGGCCATTGTACCTTCAAGGCTAGGTAAACAAAATATGGCGTTGGTTTCTCAAACTGAAGGGTTCAAAGCAAGTTATAGTCAAAGTTTCATTATCAAGAGATCATAGCAAAGGTTCAATATCAAAGGTTCAAATATCAAAGGGATCATAGCAAAGGTTCAATATCAAAGGTTCAAATATCAAAGGTTCAAATATCAAAGGGATCATAGCAAAGGTTCAATATCAAAGTTTCAAATATCAAAGGTTCAAATATCAAGGGATAGCATAGCAGGGTTCAAATGGAACATAATAACAGATCATATAAGAAAGCCAAAATAAAAGGCTCAGAGCAAATGTAGCAAATCAAATGAGAAATCAAAGATAGAGAGAAACATGTCATGAGAAACCTTAACGATAAGGTCAGAATATCTGTACCTTATTCCGAAGCAAAGCAAAATCAAAGAGAATACCACAGGAATATCACAATCACTCCCTCTTGACCGAACCTAAAGAAATGATGAATTCGAATTACAAACCATTCATTTAAGTTATACTTTCCTACTTTAAAACTTTCTATTTATTAGTAAACTTTCCAGTTTTAGCAAGCTTCCATTTTTAGTAACATTCATCATTTGAGATTCTATTAAGTATTTTGGATAGTTTAGGGACTTAACATGTCATCATTTCAAGTTTAGGGTTTAATATGACAGCTTTCTATATTTTAGGGTCTAATATGCAAAATCAACAATTATCAAGGTTAAAAGTGTATATATCAAAGTTTCACAATTTATTCAATCACCTTCCATTTTATGTAATTACATTCAAATCCTTAATTTACCAAAATTTACACAAGTAGTCCTTTTAGTTTACTAATTACTTAAACAATATCTTTAATTATCCAAAATCACAAAACCATTCCCTTTATAGATTCTCAAATATGTACAAATTCATACATTATATATTAAAGAATGACCAACCTTTATACTATTCAGAATTTACCTTTTAGTCCCTCCATTTTAATAATAATCTTTCTATTACAATTTATACATAATTAACCATGTTTAATCCAAAATAATATCAAAATGACATTTTATACCCCCCAACTTATTTTTATCAGATTATAACAAATATAATAACATGTCTAAAACAAACCCCAAAGTTTCTGAAATTACAAAACACCCCCTCATATCTTTTAATCCCATTTCGGCTAAACAATTAAGTCCCAAAACCCTAATTTAATTTTTCCCCAATTCCAACACACTTTTTTATAAATCCATTTAGCACTTAATAAACCTGGAAAAATTAGAAAAACTCTAACCCTAATTCGTTTCTTTCCTTTTTCCTTTAATTCGAATTCGGCAAACATAGGAAATCCCCAAATAATTATTTCGAATCTTTCTAAAATTATTCCAACAATTTATCTGAGATGTACATGATATATAGAACCCTATAAAAATATAAAATAAATTATTCAACCCTTTTCCATGCCGATTACAAAACTTCCTTAAAATTAGGGTTTCAAATATGATTCGATTCTATAAATCAAAATAACATGCATGATAATTTTTCTTATGATTATACTGACTTAATATGATGAAAATTAAGTTATAAAAATACCTTTGATGATCTTGGAATATTTTATGAATTTAATAGATCCGGTTGGATGTTCGAACCAAATCAAACACAAAAAATGAATCAAGCACCCCCAAGCTTCACTATTTTCCCAAACTCCTTGAGCCTTCAAATGATCTTATAAAAATCGTCCTTCCTTTTGGAAAATCATATGCCGCCATTTTTTGATTTTTAGGGTTTTCGTTTGGTTTGTTTTAGGTTTAATAAAAATAAAATGTAAAAATAAGAGTTATAATGGATCTTTTTGCTGATTTTTTAGGCTTCTAAAGGGACTAAAAACAGATGTTATCATACCAAATTTTTTTATATTTATCCTTAATGTATTTTATTTTATTTGAATATATAAAATAAATTAATATACTAATTTCGGCAAACAGATATATATAACAATTATTAATTATTTTTCTTACATAATATAAAGTATTTTAATCTTACAAAAATTTCATATTTTCCATATATTGTATTTTCATAATTTCTAACCTTTAAAAGAATTTTATTTAAGCTTTTATGAAATTTCTTGCATTAGGGGTATTTGGTAAATTTCACATTTGTTGGATTTTTAGGTTTACAACGTCTTCCCCTCAAAAATTTTTTTTTTCGTCCTCGAAAGTTGAAATGAACCGAATGAAAACGAATGAAACAGAAACGAAAACATACCGAACTAGACAAAGGAAATGCGATAACTAAGTTACGCTTAGATTCGTCGTCCTCCCATGTAACCTCACGCTCTGGTTGATTCTTCCAAAGAATCTACTTTCACAAAAAAGACCCTTTGTTTCTCATGACTCTCTCTTGACATCCAGGATGGATTCAGGTTCCCTTCGGACAAAGACATTTCAGGCTGAATCTGATCAAAATGATAAGATGCGACCATATGTGGGGATGCAATGGATGATAATGGTATCCATAAAAGAGATACATGATAAACATCGTGAACGTGCGATACCTGCGGAGTAAGCCGCCAAAGATTCGAAACCTCTCCAATACGTTCCAAATTTCAAAATGGACCAATGAATCGAGGACTTGAGAGCTTGCCCTTGATCCCAAAACGTTAACTCCTCTGAATGCGAAACTTAACAAAATACACGATCTCCAACATGAAACTCTAAGGAGTCACGTCCGATGCTTTATCACATAACTCTTCTGTCGCGATCTAAACCTCTTTCAATTTCTCTTAGCAACACCACCTTCTCATGAGTAATCTCGAGAACTCCGGACCTTTCAAATCAAACTCTCACCTACTTCATCCCTCAAATAGTGCTCGACATTTTCCTACCAACACAAGCTCGAAAGGTGCAGCCTGATGCTAGCATGCAACTATATTGTAGGCCAACTCCACAAGCACAAATATTCATCCCCAACTTACCGTCCATTCTAAACACAAGCCCTCCAACATATCTTCCAGGTCTGCATGGCCTCTCTGACTGACCATCAGTTTGAGGATGAAATGCTGTACTGAACTTAAGACGAGTTCCCCATGCTTTCTGTAATCCTTTCCAAAAATGAGACGTAAACTTTCGGATCTCTGTCGGACACAATAGAAGTCGGTGTACCATGCATCTAACGAAATTTCCTGTTAAAAATCGCCGCCAACTTACTAAATACCATAGTTCTTTCGAATGGTAAGAAAATGAGCAACTTGGTTAGCCGATCAACCACCACCCAAACCATCATGTCTTTTTCTTGAGTAGTAGCAAACAATACGAAGTCCATGGAAATCTCGTCCCCTTCCCACATAGGAATCACCAACGGCTGTAACAAACCACTACCCTTTGATTTCAATTTGAACCTGCTGACAAGTCATACACTTGGATACAAACGTTGCCCACATCTTGCTATCATGCCGTTTCCCCAAAAGTATGTTTCAAAACTCTGTACCTTTTGGTTGAACCTGATGAATGTATAAAATGGAGAACTATGAGCTTCCATCTTAACTCTCGCGAAGTGCCATGATCATTAGGAACACATAGCCTAATCTTCAAACCACACAACGCCCACCAGCATCAACCCTGCACTCAGTATGTTTACAGTCTTCACAATCTGCACAATAGCCCACAACCACTCGTCTTCCTATATGAGCTTCTTTGATCTGTACATGCGGTTAGTACTCTATCCTCATACTCCGCCCACTAGCCACCAGAACCTCGAAACCATAGCCAACATCCAAACGCTCTAAATCACGAAGGATTATGGAATCAAAACAAGCTATCATCCCAGATTTTCGACTAATGCGTCGGCAACCACTTTACCTTGCCCGAGGGTAACTGGATGTTAGGGTCCATAATCTTTCAAAGTTTCCAACCATCTCTCTGTCTCATGTTAAGTTCCGCTGAGTAAAAATATATTTGAGACTCTTATGATCTGTAAAAATATCACAAGCTTCACCATACAGATAGTGTCTCCAGATCTTCAATGCAAAAACCACGGCAGCTAACTCAAGATCATGGGTTGGATAATTTACTTCATAAGGCTTCAGCTGTCTTGAAGCGTAGGCGATCACCTTCCCATGTTGCATCAAAACACAACCCAAACCTTTCTTCGATGCATCACTGTATATCTGAAAACCACCGGAACCTGATGGAAGAGTCAATATCGGAGCAAGACACCAATCTCCGGTTAATTCCTCAAAACTCTCCTGACGCTCATCTGTCCACACAAACTTCTCACCCTTTCTCATCAGCTGGGTAAGAGGTAAAAAGCTCAACGAGGAGAAACCCCAGACACAACGTCGGTAAGAAACCAGCAGAGTCCCTAGAAAACTTCTCAACCTCAAGTCACCGTAAGTAGGTCTCGGCCATTTGGTATATGCTTTCACTTTGATGGATCCATAATATGCCGCTGCAAATACAATATGACCAAGGAATCGACTTGCTGATAAACCAGAACTCGCACTTCGAAACTTCGCATACAACTTCTTCTGTCTAAGAATCTCCAACACAATCCGTAGAGTTGCTCATCGCGCCTCTTCAGACTTAGAGTAAAACGAGGATGTCCCGTCGATGAAAACAATCGAACTTTCAAGTACTCGTGAAAATACCGGTTCATCCAAAAGCCATAAACACGGCAGGAGCATTAGTCAGACCGAAGGGCATAACCAAGAATTCGTAGTGGCCATAACGCGTACGAAAAGCAGTCTTAGAAATATCCTGCTCTCTCACACGAAGCTGATGATAACCAGATCGCAGATCAATCTTAGAAAAATATTTGGCCCCTTGAAGTTGGTCAAACAAATCGTCGATTCGCGGAAGGATAACGGTTTACGAATTGTAATACGGTTTTTTTTTTGAGTTCGCGGGAATCACAATACACAAAACTAGTGCTCCCATCCTTCTTCTTAACAAATAAGACCGGTGCACCCCACGGTGAAACACTGGGTCTAATAAAGCCATTCTCCAACATCTCCGGACCTGCACCTTTAACATCTTTCAATCAACATGTGCCATAACGATACAGACCTTATGAGATAGGTTCAGCACCGGGGAAATTAACTCAATGCCAAATTCAATCTCTCTAGCCGGAGGAAGTCCAGGAAGTTCATCGGGAAAAACATCAGCGAATTCACGAACAACAGAAAGATTTTCAATATTAGGACTCTCCAAAGATGTGTCCATAACAGAAGCCAGAAAACCTTGGCACCCATGAGAAATCAAGGTACGTGCCTTCATAGCAGAGATGAGCTTAACGGACTTAAGCGGTGAGGAACCATGATAAACAAATTCAGGTTGGCGAACGTTACCAAAGATCACAGTCCTAGCATAGCAGCAATGTAGTCAGCGATGGGAGCCAACCAATCCATGCCAAGAATCACATCAAAGTCGAGCATATGGATAGGAAGTAAATTCGCAGGACGAATACGATCATCAAAACGGAGAGGACAATTAACATATTCATGGTCAATGAGCATAAGGTATCCTTCATATGGGTTAAATTGATTACACGTTCACTAATGTTAGATTCATATTAAGTTTCTTAGCAAAAGTGGTAGATATAATAGAATGTGTAGCCCATAATCAAATAAAACGAAGACTACGACAACAATGTAGAGATTACCGGTAAGTATAACCTGAAGTCCCTTTGCCGCCTGAACACGAGTCGTAAGCATAAACTCGTCCTGTATAGAGCAGTCTAGCAAAATCTGTTGGCATATTCTGCTTCTGCTTCGCTTGGGGACAATCCTTCACCTTATGTTGAGTAGACCCGCAAGTAAAACATCCCCCAGTAGCCTTATAACAAACACCTGGATGAGGCTTTCCACATGTAGTACAAAGAGGTGGAGGAGGCAAAGTCTCAGTAGACCTCCTCTGATTTGCAGAACCTGAAGCATGACCCTGATTAAAATTCCGAGTTGACTGACCCCTGTGCTGACGCTGGTTGTAGTTACCCTGACCCTGGCGGTCATTCCCATACCTACCATTAAACCTTTGATCCTGACCCCGAAAATCTTGTCGTCTCGAATCATAACCCCGATCCTGTCGACCCCGATGCTCAACACTCTGGTCCTGACGACCCCTATACTCATGCTGACCCTGGTCATGACGACCCTTGTTCTCCTGTTGGCCCTGTCCCCTGTTCTGAATCCGATTACCATCTCTATCACGCTTATTTGAATTTCCACTCTCATGCAATAACTCAATGTTACGGGCAGCAGCCGCAACCTGCGCAACATTCGTATACTCCGTATTAACGATCCGGTCTAAAACCCACTTCTTTAACCCCCACTTGAAATGTCTAGCTTGCCTCGGAGCATCTCCAGCAGCAGTTCCAACAAAACTAGCCAACCTAGTGAACCTCTCCATGTATTCCCCAGAATTCTCTTGATCCAGCTGATATATCGACCCATACTCACGCTCATAACGTTGTTGTTCAGATGTCGGAAAATACCTGTTGTAAAAGATTTCACGAAAAGCAACCCAAGTACAAGTATCAGCAAAAGCATCACCTCCAACCTGAGTACGCAAATGAGCTTTCCACCAGCTCAGTGCATCACCCTCTAGTTTAAACGCAGCAAGACGAGTCTTGAAGTTGTCGGGGCAACCCAAAACTTGAAACAACTTCTCCATATGCGTAATCCAGTCTTCTGCCTCGGCAGGAGTGGCAGCAGACCGAAACGCAAGCGGCTTCAACTTGTTAAACCTCTCAATCCAAACATGAATCCCTTGGGGTGTAGCATCACCACCACCACCACTGCCACCTGAAGATTCAGCACCATTCCTGATGTCATTGGTGATCTGAGTCCTCAAAGCAGCCGTAAGGTTAGGGAGAGCATTGGCCACAGCAGCAGCAATCATGGCCTCGAAGTTAGGAACATCATCATCTGAGTTTCTACGGGTAGTCACCATCTGAACGATCGAGAAAACGATTAGCAAACCAAAACAAGATAGGACGAAGAGAGTTACGCGAAGGAAACCTAATGCTACCCAATCCCACAGTCAAATCCCCGCCTAACTCTAAGGTCCATAAAACCCGCATGATTAACCTGGCAGCTCTGATACCATAAATTGTAACGCCCCACCCAGAAGGGTAAATGATATTACAAATATTGTGACATCAAAAGCAAACACAAATCATAAAACACAAGCAATAAACATCGGAAGTCTTAAATAAATAACCAAAGGAAATAATCAACACCACTTAAAAGTACATAAGTTACCAAAGATAAAACACATTCAACAAACGAAAATAACAAATGCTTGAACGAAACAATTCAATATCAAAGGTAAGAATCTCTAGGGCATATACACCAGCACTCATAACCAAACAAACCCAGCTCCTAGCTTAGAATACCTGCCGCAGGAAAAGAAAATGCGGCTGAGCTACAAAGCCCAAGAACAGATAGATATAATCGAATTGCAAAAATAACGAAATTAAAGGATACATACAAAGGGTACAAAGGATATCACAATACATGATCAAAGGAATACAAATATAAGGTAAGACAAATAAGAATATCAATCATAAGATAAGTAAGTGGAATCAGAGAATCAAATTAGGTTAAGTTCAATCACCAAGCCCAAACAAATCCATATCATAGTAACCAAGGAGTACGTGCATCCAAATGTAAAGACGTGGATTGCACCTAATCATCAGTCACCAAATTTCCAAATACATAATGTCCATAATCCATCGAATACAAAACAAACTAGAGCATCCAAACCTCCCTTTAAACAAATAATAGTCTTCATAATGCGCATATAATATCAAATGGGGGACGGTGCGAGAAATCACTTTCACACACCACATAGTCAGCCAAGGGCATCAATGACACGGCCATGTTACCTTCATGGCTAGGAAACAAATAGTGGCTTGGTTCTCAAACTGAAGGGTTCAAAGCAAAGTCATATCAAAGTTCATTTCAAAGGGATCATAGCAAAGGTTCAATATCAAAGGTTCAAATATCAAAGGGATCATAGCAAAGGTTCAATATCAAAGGTTCAAATATCAAAGGGATCATAGCAAAGGTTCAATATCAAAGGTTCAAATATCAAAGGTTCAAATATCAAGGGATAGCATAGCAGGGTTCAAATGGAACATAATAACAGATCATATAAGAAAGCCAAAATAAAAGGCTCAGAGCAAATGTAGCAAATCAAATGAGAAATCAAAGATAGAGAGAAACATGTCATGAGAAACCTTAACGATAAGGTCAGAATATCTGTACCTTATTCCGAAGCAAAGCAAAATCAAAGAGAATACCACAGGAATATCACAATCACTCCCTCTTGACCGAACCTAAAGAAATGATGAATTCGAATTACAAACCATTCATTTAAGTTATACTTTCTATTTTTAGAAACTTTCTATTTTTAGTAACTTTCCATTTTTAGCAGCTTTCCATTTTTAGTAATATTCATCATTTGAGATTCTATTAAGTATTTTGGATAGTTTAGGGACTTAACATGTCATCATTTCAAGTTTAGGGTTTAATATGACAGCTTTCCATATTTTAGGGTCTAATATGCAAAATCAACAATTATCAAGGTTAAAAGTGTAAATATCAAAGTTTCACATTTTATTCAGATTATACCTTCCATTTTATGTATTTACAAGTCAAATCCTTAATTTACCAAAATTTACACATTTAGTCCTTTTAGTTTACTAATTAATTAAACAATATCTTTAATTATCCAAAATTACAAAACAATCCCTTATAGATTCAAATATGACAAATTCATACTTTATATATTAAGAAATGACCAGACCTTATACTTTTCAGAATTTACACTTTTAGTCCCTCCCATTTAATAATTACTTTTCTAATTACAATTTATACATAATTAACCATGTTTAATCCAAAATAATATCAAAATGACATTTTATACCCCCCAACTTATTTTTATCAGATTATAACAAATATAATAACATGTCTAAAACAAACCCCAAAGTTTCTGAAATTACAAAACACCCCCCCTCCATATCTTTAATCAATTCGGCTAAACAATTAAGTCCCAAAACCCTAATTTAATTTTTCCCCAATTCCAACACAATTTTTATACAATCATTAGCACTTAATAAACCTGGAAAAATTAGAAACAACCCTAGCCCTAATTCGTTTCTTTCCTTTTTCCTTTAATTCGAATTCGGCAAACATAGGAAATCCCCAAATAATTATTTCGAATCTTTCTAAAATTATTCCAACAATTTATCTGAGATGTACATGATATATAGAACCCTATAAAAATATAAAATAAATTATTCAACCCTTTTCCATGCCGATTACAAAACTTCCTTAAAATTAGGGTTTCAAATATGATTTGATTCTATAAATCAAAATAACATGCATGATAATTTTTCTTATGATTATACTGACTTAATATGATGGAAATTGACAGTTTATAAAAATACCTTTGATGATCTTGGAATATTTTATGAATTTATAGAATCCGGTTGGGATTTTCGAACCAAATCAAACACCAAAAATCGAATCAAGCACTCCCCAAGCTTTCCACTATTTTTCCCACACTCCTTAGCCTTCAAATGATCTTAGAAAAATCGTCCTTGCCTTTGGAAAAATCTTATGCCGCCATTTTTGATTTTTTAGGGTTTTCGGTTTGTTTTGTTTTTAGGTTTAATAAAATAAAAATGTATAAGAGTTATAATGGAGTCTTTTGCCGATTTTTAGGGCTTCTAAGATGGACTAAAAACAGATTTTTATCATCAATTTTTTTTATAATTTAGCCTGAATTTATTTGTATTTTATTTGTAATATATAAATATATTAAAGACTTTAATTTCGGCAAACATATAATATACAATTAGTAATTATTTTTTCTTACATAATTATAAAGTATTTTAATCTTACAAAATTTTCATATTGCCATATATTTTATTTTTCATAAATTCTATAACCTTAAAAGAATGTTTATTTAACTTTTAAGAATTTTCTTGCTAGGGGTTTTTTGGTAATTTCACATTTGTTGAATTTTAAGGTTTTACAACAAACAATATTAACTAGCTTAATACTGCCAGTACTAACTATGATAAACCTTCTACTAAACTAACTATTCCACTACAAATTAACTACAATACTATAACAGAATTAATCTGTATACCAAAAATCTTAACAATCCTCCCCTAAACTTGAAGCTTCACTTGTTTACCTCAAGGTTTTTGAGTTGTCTTCAGTTTTGGGCCTTTGGGGAGAATTGTATCCAAGCATGTCTTCGAGTCCTTAGCTTCTCTTAAATAATGATCTGTTTGATGTTCTTTGAAAAACCAGATATACTTGTCTTTTACTTTTTTGTCTCTCTTCACACTACACAGCAACGGATCCAACTAAGTTGGCTTATAGTTTTGGCAAACTACCATCCATTCAACGATTTGAATGTCTTTACATGAGCCGTTTGCTATGGACTAGTCAATGCTTCATTGTAGTAACAAGGTGCATTGATAACCTTATAGTTTTTAGCAAACTATCAGCTATCAACGGATTTGAATTCTCTTTACCAGTAGCCGTTTGCTCTGGAGTAGCCAATGCTTTAGTACAATACTATGGTGCATTGATTACCATATAATTTTTGGTAAACTGTCAACCATAAACGGATTTGAGAAGTCTTTACCAAAGCCGTTTGCTTTGGACTAGCCAGTCCTTATGCCTATTAAGCATGGTGAACTGATAACCATTTGTTGTGTGGTGGTTAGCCAACACCCAAACCCTTCTCACTTCCATAATAGTCCACAATTTCCAAAAACATGCCCACTGCTACTGATAACTTCATCACTTTCTAAAATCCAACTGCTTCTCAATCATCTTCAAAAGTTTATAGCAAACTTCATTCATTTTTCCATCTAGAAGCTTCATTTTCAGCATCACTTGGCAAGCTTCTTTTGACAATGGATACTTTCTATCCGCTAACATATAGATTGTGCATGCCTCCAAAGTTAAACAATGTACCTCACACTTATCATAATATCTCCAACTAACCATCTTTTGTTGAAGTGGTAAGCTCCAAATAGCATCTTCAATAAGAGGTGGATCAAACATAGTCCTGAGATCACTCCAAAGTACTCGTCATAAGCAATCTTTCAGGCCCTATTTTGTCATACTTCTGATTACCAACCTATACAACTCTAAAAGATCCTCTCTGTGAAGGTCTTTGATCAAGCCCAAAGCTCATGTAGACTGTATCACAGCTCCATTTGCTCTTATATCTGATAAACCACTTCGTTTGACCTTACGAAATAACTCCAATATTGCCACACTATATTTTTGTAGTCAAAGGAGTAGGATTCATAGCTTCTACTGATTCCTCTTTATTAGTTTCTGAATCTTCTTGTGCACTCTTGTCAACATTTATACCCTTTCTAGCCTTTTGCTTCCCTTTCTATTTTCTTGTTTCTTCTTACATGCTCTCTTCCTTTACTTCAACAACTTTGTCTTCTTTAGCTGGAACATCTTTATCATCAATCTTTTGTTTCTTTGAAGTCTTTGTCTGAAGCTCCTCTCCATATCTTTTCAATTTTGCCTTTTGTACTTTCAGATTTAAAGGGAAATAAAAGAATCGAAATCTGCTGAACTAACTTATCAAACTCTACTTTAATTTCCTATCAAACTCAACTTCTTTAACTGAGAAAGCTTCCAAGTTCCTTGATTCTTAAGATAGTTTGACATATAGATCCTTAACTGGGGACTAGTCATAGTTGTTTCTCTTTCCTTAGCTCTTTTCATTCCAAAGTGTTTCTTTCTTTGATTCACCATATCTACCATTCTCTTTGCAAAATCTTGTTCAGGCAAATCTTGTCCCAACACATCTTTTGACAACTCTGCATTTGCTTCTAGCTTGGCTCTAATAGTATCCCAGTCTTCTTCAGTATAAAACTGAGCTTCAAATTGAACTTGAGCTTTTATTTTCTTTTGTTGTTCTGTTAAAGTTTCCTCTTCAGCCATTCTTTTAGCTATCATTTTATCTAAATGAATCTGCTTTTCAACTTCTTCATCCAGTTGAGCTTGCAACGTTATAGCCTCTTCCAATCCAGCTTCCTCTTGTCTTAATTATTCTTTAGTTTTGTAAGTAGCCTGGATATCCTCTTCAACCATTGAAGCCTTTCCTTCCCTTTGACCCCTTTCACTAGCAGTACCAGAATCAACTTTAGTACTACCAGTACTAACCTCTTCAATACCAGTATTAATTTCTTCTCTGCCAGTATTAATCTCTTCTTCAGCATCTAATCCAGTATTAATCTTTTTAGCCATGGACCTTGCTCTCCTCCTGTATCTCTTGCCCTTATCAGTTGATTTTTCTTTGCTAACACCCTGAGAAGCAACCTTTGACAATGTTTTAGCTGCCTCCAAGATTGTAGGACTGATTTCTTCTTCATAAGCCTCCCCTGAAGCTTTTGTAGGAGTGACAAAATCTAAAGGATCATCATCAATATCCTGAAACTTCCTCCCCTGATCCTTTGATTCTTGACCCTCTGATTCAGATATGAGTACTTTCTTGGATTTCCTCTTTAAAGTTGTTTCCAGAGATTTCACCTTCTTTACCAATTTGAGCATAGCATTCCCTAGTGTCTGTTTGGTGTCCTTCAATTCTTTCTCTAAACTATTAATCTTGGTCACCAACTTAGGTACAAGTACCATCAATTCCTTGAGTTGCACACTATCCTCAGCACTTCCTAATGTATTACCTTCAGGGAGAGGTGCTTCATAGGACCTTGGTGGTGAAATAGGAAGTGATGATTGAGGTGGTGAATGATGTGGGGAATGTGGTGGTGAATGATGTGGGGAATGTGGTGGTGATTGATATGGTGAATGATGTAGTGGTGAATGAGGTGGTGATTGATGTTATGGTGATGGATGAGGTGAGTGGGATGTGGATGGTATTGGATCAACAGGTGTGTGATGGGGTTTAGCTGGTTGTGCTGAGCCTTCACCTTGATCCACAACTGTCCCTGCCAACATAACAGGCAGCAATGGTACAATGTCTCCTGCATAACCCCTTTTCATGTTTGCAAAAAGCTTTTTGGTCAAGGTTGGGGCTAAATACCTTCCTTTATTTTCAGTTGTAATATCTAAAATAATTTGTAAAAACCTTGGATACATTAAAAATTTGAATTACTCTCTAAATTATGAACCATCCCATTAAAAATCATTTAAAAAAAAATTATAAACCCTATTACTAGATAGACAAATTAATGCAGTAGCAATAGTACTACCAAATTGATCCCATCCACCAGGATTTGGGTTAAGCAGTGGTAAAATATGATGGATTAAAAATTTCCATTGGGGTGTAAAATTCCTTTTCTAAAAAGTTAATTTACCCTCAGTACATTACCCCAAGGTGGCTTAATTCCAGCTATATTTCGCATCAGATATTATGTATTCTGTTGCATATGCCAATTATAAGTTTACTTCTGACCAAATGCCTCAGTAATAGTTTCTCTTTAGAGTCTATAGATGTACTAATTGTTGAGTCCCTTAGCAAGTGTTTTGACTGTGGCGTTTTGGCCAGAATGTTTGACTAGGGCGTCATAGATAGTAGGATTTGTCCATGGTTTCAGGAAGCATAATTTAGGAAAATAAGAATCCGGGGTCCCGATTGTTTTTAGGGTCCCGTGTTTTTTTGGATTCAAACATTACAAAACACATGTTTCATTGTCATTGCCCATCTATGCATTGTTGGGTTGAATTCCGTTATCTATTTGGCTAATTTTGGCATAATTTATATTCTGGAAAGTATGTTATATGATGATATTAGTTATATTACATCTCAGAATAGCAACACGAAGACGCATGCAATCATTTCTTCCTTAAAATACTTAGATTCCCTTATATACTAACACGTTTTTCGTTGTTTCTGATGTCTGATGCTTTTAGGTATATATCTGATGCGAAATAGGAGGCCTGTGTTTTGGAAGTTGGCCATGCAGGATGTGGATGCTCGGCTCATGGTTTCAAGAAGTATAATTTAGGAAAATAACAATTTTCGGGGCCTGTATTGTTTGTAGTACCCCGTGTTTTTGGATTTAAACAGTGCAAAACACGTGTTTCATTGTGTAGGATCCCGTTTAACACTTCATAACACGAATCAATCACGGATCAAGAACTAGAAATGAGAAAGAGAGGTGAGTTGTTCTAGAGAGAGAAAGAAGAGAGAGAGAGAGATGGGAGAGTTTTGGAAAAAGAAAAAAAGATATTATTTGAACAACTTACTCTTTTCTAAATAGAAAAGAGTTTATATACCCCGTCGCGTTAAATGACGCGCGTGATATTTAACTAGGACCCGGGCTCGGGTTTTGCTTGGGATTAAACCCGAAACATATACAATATTAGATTAACTATCGAGCCCGATTCCCGATACTTTCCTATTACAACGTTAACTAATTGATTGACCGAGACTAAAATACATAATGGACGAACTTCATGTTCGACTCAATATTTTGAGGCTAACAATCTCCCCCGAAGTGAGTTCATTGATGACACTCCTTCATGAGATCAGTGAGATTGCTTTTGTCATTTAAGCTCGAGTGTTCTTGGTCTTTGTCTTCGTTGTAAGCTTGTTCCTTCATGCTTTGCGATCTGCTAAGCCATCTTGCAATCTTGTATCTTTGACCAACATGCTCATACTATTGCATTATCTTGAAAGCTTTATTTCAGAGTTTGCGGAAGTCTTTGTCTTTAAATCTTGAGCTTTCTTGATAGATTGTCTTTATAGAATGAGCAAGAATATGTGGTAATGAATCGACTTTGGTTGATTGGGATACCGTCACCACCATTTTAACCTGCAGGTTTACGTTAGTGATAATCGAGAAAAATGATTTGAAAATCAATCGACGTGTTACTTGTAAAAGCGTTTTTGTAACACATCGGGAGTTTTAATCTTTTATCAAAATTCGTCAACCGTCAATTCATTTACTGGACCAAATCAATATCCAGTTGTCACAAGTTTGATTCATATAGAATCTCGCAAGTCACCTACCAAGAGCTTGTTTGATGCTGGCTC
>BQNB010086174.1:0-28268 GCA_026074375.1 Tanacetum coccineum | reverse complement strand
TTCATGCTTTTATGAATTTTCTTGCATTAGGGGTATTTTGGTAATTTTACACTTGTTGAGATTTTTAGGTTTTACAGAATGCATCCAAGACAACTTGATAAGTGGGTTCCTTTTGAGGCCTCTTAGAGGGAGTAATTCTCATATTGCACTTGCCAATCTTGACTCGATCATCAGGTGCGACCAAGGCATTGTCAAAAGTAGTTTGTTGAGCAACAATAGGATTCATGGTTCTGCTAAGAATTATCCAATACAATTTATATACAAGCATATATATATTACTGATTCAGAATTTGGTTCATGTATTTTGATAGTTTTAAGATGCAAGTTGTTATTATTAATCAGGGAATTAAGCACAAATTATTAGGAAACAATTATAAAACACAACAAAGGTCAATGAACAAATATTAGAAAGTCAACTTGAAATGTCAACTTATTAAATATTGGTCAAACAGGGTCAAATAGGCAAATTTCGATCCAAGGTCAAACAAAGTCAAACCTAACAAATTATGTATGTTTCGCCTAGACCATGTATGTTGCGCCCAGTTATATTCCAGTTTATGTTCCGCCTAGTGTAAACAGCATGTATGTTTCACCTAGTGAAAACAGGTTGTATGTTTTGCCTAGAGTAAAATTGGATGTATGTTTCGCCTAGAGTAAAACAGCATGAATGTTTCGCCTAGTAATATGACATGTTTCACCTAGCCTTACTCATAGGTATGTTTCGCCTAGGGTTAACACCCCGTATGTTTCGCCTAGTTATAATACATGAAAATCACAAATTCTATTTTTCAAGCATCTTTGTTAAACTAAACATGATCTTAGCAAACACAAACAACACACAAGAACACCACCCTTTTGATTATGTTGAGTATAAAGACTCGTTTAACCATGACTATAAAGATTTTGATGTTCTAGCTTGTTATTGCACACTCTAACACTTACAAGGAGACATTATAACACATATAAACACAAACCCAAGAACATTACCATATTCTTATCAATTTCCCCAAATTTTTTGACCCAAGAATCATCAATAACTCATTCGAATGTTATCCCATACAAAACTGTTTTAAGTGAGTCACCTACACCCCTAGACAAGCAAAGTCCCCTAATAAATTTAGGTTTTAACACACATTTGATTTTGAAGAACCCTAACCCAATTTCTAGGGTTTTCGAGCAAAATATTGTGTTTTTGACCAATTCCTTTTGATTAGATGTTGTTTAGAATATAAGAAACAATTTTGTAGTTTACCTTTTGGATTAAAACAAACGATTTGTAGGTGTTCTTGATTGATTGAGTTTATCAATGGAGAAAAGAAAAATGGGAGTGTTTGTTTGAGTGAATGAAACAAACGGGTGGGGTGGGGAGGGTTATTCAAAATGTTTGAATTTTTACACTTTTGCCCCCTGTAGTTTCATGACCCTTTCACTTTTCCTTTTACACTTTTTATAAGGCTAAAACAAGTTAGGTAAATTACACCTTAAGTCCTTCTAGTTGTACTACACTAGTCTAAGGCATAAATTTTGCAATCTTGTCCCTAGAGGTTTAAACACATAACATATTAAGCCCAAATGAGTTAAAATTAATTAACTCCCTTTTAATTATTAACATGTTATTGTCCAAAACCTTTTCCTTTTATTTATTGATTATCTTTTGAATTTTCAAATGATTTTTGAAGAAGATTATTTGACACTTTTTCCCCCTCAAATAATGACCCGTTTTCTATTTAAAGAGTTGTAGTCATTGTTTGAGAGTTCAAATTGTCTTTGAAAATTATTTTCTAATAAAACCGAGAGATGATTAAGTTCTTTTTAAATCAACACAATAAAAATAAGATTTCTCTTATTTTAAACAAATAAATGCACTGATACATACACTTATTGTATATAGGAATCATGGGTTGTGTTGCAAAGTAAACACAAGCCTCTGCATGATGATAAAGTAGATCATGCCTGAGAACCTGAGTTCCCGTTGTGAGGTCAAGTTTTCTTTTTGACGAAATACTTGTCTTTAAGTTGAAGACAGGGTTGTTGTCTAAAATAACAGCAAGCCATTGACATGTTTTGAAAACATTTAGAACTTCTGCTCGAACTTTATTTACAGCTTCGTATCATAATTGAATGACATTTCTAAAGCCGTAAATATTATCGATTTTTAGAAGACATGTCATGAAAAAACATATTTTTGTATTTTTTGATTTTTTAATTTTGTATTTTCTTTTTATAGGTTTTATATTTTTCTATTTTCTTTTTCAAAAAATGGAAAATCTTTTTGAGTTTTTATGATTTTATATATTTACATAGGATACAAGAAGATGTGCCACCATCACTCTTCTTCTTCGTCTGCCAGACTTTTCAGCATTTCAGGAGACATGCTTCTCATTCCAAGCTTGTTGATAAGAAATTTAACTCTTTCTCGTCCCAATGCCTTGGTAAGGATATCTGCTAACTAATATTTTGTTCGTACGAAGTATAGCTCAACCACCCCATTTTGCACTTGCTCCTTGATGAAGTGGTATCTGATGTCAATATGCTTCGATCGGGAATGTTAGACGTTGTTACAGCATAAGGCAATGGCACTTTTGTTATCACAGTACAGAGGTATCTTGTTGAACACAAGGCCATAGTCAGTTAATTGTGATCTCATCCAAAGTATATGAGCACAACATCCTGACAAAGCAATGTATTTAGCTTCTGTATTGGAAATAGTGGTGCACTTTTGTTTCTTAGACGACCAACTTACTAGTCTGTCATCCAAAAGTTGCATACTTCTAGATGTACTTCTTCTGGTATCTTGGCAACCAACATGATCAGCATCTGCAAAAGCTGTTAGTGCAATACAGGAATCCTTCGAATACCATAGACACATGTTAATGGTTCCTCGTAGGTATCAAAAGATTTGTTTAACTGCATGTAAGTGCTTGTCGATAGGCTTGGCCTGATACCGGGCACACATGCACACAACAAATACAAGGTCTGGTTGACTGGCAGTCAGATACATAAGGGAGCCGATCATTCCACGATAACATGTGTGATCAACTTCCTTCCCTTGTGGATCTGCATCCAGTTTGGATTTTTCCACCATGAGAGTCTCTATAGGGTCACTGGTTTCCATACCATATTTTTTAATTATTTCAAGAGCATATTTGGATTGGTTAAGAAAGATGCCTCTAGGACTTTGAGAAATCTGAAGTCCTAGAAAGAATGACATTTTGCCCATCATCGACATCTTAAATTTGGAACACATTATTTTGGAAAATGTTTCATAAAGTGACGGATCAGTAGAAAGCAAATATTATATCATATACATAGATTTTTACCAGTAAGATGTATTTGCCTTCTTTCTGAGTGAATAATGTAGGATCAACCGTACCTTTGGAGAACTTTTGGGAGAGTAGAAATGATGATAACAAATCATACCAAGCCCTTGGAGCCTGCTTTAACCCATAAAGAGCCTTCTTAACCTTATACACATGATTGGAATTATCTTGATCTACAAATCCATCTGGTTGGCTGACGTAGACCTCTTCACGTAATATATCATTCAAGAACGCAGTTTTGACATCCATTTGATAGACGGTCATGTTCATATGAGCGGCATATGCAATAAAGATACGGATGGCCTCAAGTCGTGCAACTGGATCAAAAGATTCTTCAAAGTCGATCCCTTCCTCTTGACTATATCCCCTAGCTACCAACCGAGCCTTGTTTTTCAAAACACCTCCCAGTTTGTCTAATTTTACCTTTAAGATCCACTTCAAAGTGATTATCATGACACGATCTGGACAAGGAACGAGCTCCCAAACTTCTAGACATTCAAACTCATTTAATTCTTGCATTGCTTCAATCCAACAGGATTCTTTCAAAGCATCTTTATAATTCTTTGGTTCAAAGGAAGAAAGGAAGGCATCAAAGTAGCAAAACATGGCTTCGTTTTGTAGTTGATGTCTTGTAGAGACAGGTCGTGAGGGATTGCCAAATACATTATCCAACGGATGATCCTTGGTGGTATGTGCTTAATTACACATACCATTTTCCATTAAAAATGGACTTAAATAACTAAAAACATACCAAAAATACATTGTATTTGTGTGTTTTGCATTTATATTGTGCAGAAAACGGATATCAACAAAAAAGGACAAAAACAAAGCCAAAATGGACAAAACCAAGCACGGAATGGAAAAAAGTCAAAGTCAAAGCCAAAAGTCAAAGTCAATGCCAAAAAGTCAACCCCATAAAGTCAAAGTCAAAGCCGAGCCGAAACCAAAGAAATACTTAATGGGCTCACCCGTACCCATCTAATGGGCCGGGTCAGCCCATTAGTGTATTATATGAAGACTTATACAAGCAAAAGGCCCAAACCCTTTCTAAATACATACTGGCCCAATCCTTGGCCCAAACCCCTTTACTATTAACACTTAACAGCCTAACAACAAATGGCTGTTAAGTTCTATATCACAAGGACCATACGTGTAAAACAATCATATAACCTCAAGGGCTTAACCTGCCAAGTCCTCAAACTTATAACACCACAAGGACTGTGGGTGTAAAGAAAACATACAACATGAGGGGCCATTTTTGCCATTTCCCCAAACCTTTACCCTGCTCACTCAAAACACTGTATATCCTCTTCATTTCCTGCCAAACCCCTTTTGGCACTATTCATCCATCGTTTTCACTTCTCCTGCAACATACAAACAAAACCTATTACTTCCCATCAAACCCCACTCACAATACAACAAATGACACCTTGGCAATCCCTTGCAAGCTCATTCGGCAAGGAATGAAGACAAAAATTTGATGGCTAGGATTTAAAGGCTTGGGCACCACTCAAGATTGATGGCTGAGATGAAGACTTTGAGCTACTCACACAAGAAGCACATCTGCCTTATGTCTCACAGAAGAAACACACATCCTAGAACCTTCTTAGCTTTTATATAAATAGGACCTTGTAAGCCCATATGGGGCACCTAGTTAATTTTCAGCTTATATTAGTTTAACTTTAGCTTATTGTAATTTCTTTTTAACCTTGTACTCAGATTTAAAGTTTAATGAAAGTTGAGTTTTTATGAAATTCTTGTTTTTAAGTTAAAGTATTTTATGATTTAAAACTGTTTTATAAGATCACAAAAGCTCTTTTTTAACTTGTATTTAAGTTGTTTGCTTAAACTATTCAAGCTTTTCCATAGCTTGAAGTGCTTAAGCCTATTTTACTAAAAATCACTAAAAAAAGCTCAAAAGGATGATAAGCCAAACCTGGATGGGCTTATGGGTTTCACTAGCTTGTCTTTGACAAGCTAGAGCTTGTAGATCAGCTTATTATTAAGCTTGTTTGCCCTGTTTAAGCAAGGGCTTTTGTAAGTTTCATTTTTTTAGTTTTAGCTTATTTACTATTCAACTGCTTATTTGTGCTTATTGCTTACTTATATCTGCTTATCTATGCTTATTAATGATGTTTAGTGTTTATCTTGCTTAGATTGTAGAGTAGAAATCATTATGCTAGTTTTTATAAAAATCTGTCATAATAGCTTAAAAAGTAGCATAATCTATCATAGCTCATTTTAGTGCTTAATAGTTGATAAAATCTACTTATATTCACTTATTAGACATCTGATATTTGGAGAAATTTGCTTAAATCTCTAAAAAATCAAGTTTAAAATGTTTTTATAACTTAAAGGGGTGTTTGGCATAAGATTCAAAGTGGGTCAAATTAGTTTTAAAAAAATTTGGGTCACTTGGCCAACTTTGGCAAGCAATATTCTTAGTCAAAATTAGCTGTTTTCAAAAGTTTTAAGTTTTAAAGCCTGTTTTTAAGCTTGTTCCATAAATGGCTTAAATCTGTGATAACAAAACAGATTTAAGAGGCTTATTTGTTTAAGCTTTCAAAAATAGCTTTTGAGTATTGTTTTAGGTATATTTTAAAGTCATAATGCAGTATGCAAGTTTGGTTTAAGTCTGCTTTAGTCTTTGTTATATTCTGTCAAAAATTTGGTTAAGTGTGTTTTAAAGAAAAAAATAGCTTTTTCAATTGCTTTTCCTGGCTTATTCTGTATTTCAAAATGATTTTTGAAAGTTGCTATAAGTTCTTTGAGGTCCAATCTTAATCTGTTTGTAGGTTTTAAGATCATAAGGATCTGTTTGCTAGCTTATTTTTAAGCTCAAAAGTAGGTAAAGATGGAAAAAAATTTCTAAGTGTTGTGTCTGTGAGAACCAGCTTTTTCATAAGCCCTTTTGAGGGCTTATTTGTGTTTCAAACTTAAATCTTATTGTTGATTTAAGTAGCTTATAGGTCAAGCTTTAAGGGCATATATTGTGCTTTTTATGCTTTTTGAATTGCCTTTATTTTAGCTTATTTTAAGTTTTGAAAATGTCAAAAAATCTGTTTTTAAACTCAATAGCTACTGAGTAAATAAGCACTTTTCACTTAGCTTTTTAACTGCTATTTATATCAACTCGTTTTTTTGTTGTTGCTTGTAAATTAAGCTTATTGGCCAAGTTTTTTGGTGTGTAAGCATTAAGCGTATAAGGTTTCCATTTACTAGCATAAAAATAAGTAGGAAAATACCTTTTGGCTGTTTGGTTAGAAAAGTTTGGCTAAAAGCTTCTTTGCTTATCTGAGCTTTTGGCTTATTGCATTTGCTTAATTTAGGTTTATATCTGCTTATTAGGTTAGTTTTAGCTTATTTTAGCTTATTTAGTTTTGGTTAAAGCTTATTTGAGCTTATTTGCATTTTAGTTTAAGAATTTTAAGTTTAAAGCCTTTTAGAGATTCTGGCCTTTTAGCTTATTTTCAGGTCATTTCCTAGCTTATTTTTGTTTAGACTTGCTTATTAGGTGTAGGTGCATACCTGTCTTAGCTTATTTCCCCTTTTTAGTTGCTTATTGTGTTTAAAAAGATCAAAAAGTTAAGCATCTTAGCCTTTTAGTGTAGATTAAGCATTCTGTCACCATTTGAGCTTATTTCTGAGCTTATTGTTAAGATTTAAAATTTTTGCCTTTATTAAAGTTGTAGGTTTACAGCTTATTTATAAGCTGTGTAAAAAGTTTTAAAAAAAGCAAAAAGGGGAAGGTGGAAGTCCAAGGTGAGCAGGGCTCGAACCCTGGACCTCAACACCCTCAACCCTTATAACACACACACTCTACCGCTGCGCCCTTGGGACTTTTTCGTTATAGTCCGAAGTGGTTGGGTATTTAAGGACGTTTAGGCCCATTAAGCTTATAAGCTATTTTATCTTATTTAACAGCTTATTTGATAAGCTGTGTTACCCCGCTTATTTTTCCTAGGATTAGCATAGTTCAAGAGACTTTTTGTGATTTTTTCAGATTTTTTGTAATTCATTTAGTATTTTTAATATTTAATTTAGTTTAAAATCGTTTTTAATTCATAATAAAAAATAAAAAAGTCAAAAAAATATAATTCTTTTTTAAAAAATTTTCTTTTATCATTTAGGACTTAGAAAAATTAGATTTAGGGATTAATTTGTCCTTTTTTAGGATTTTAAATAGATTAAATAGGATTTTAGTTCATAAAAAATTATTAAAAAGTCAAAATATAATTCTTTTTTTTTAGAAAATTTTCTTTTGTCATTTTAGTGGTTTAGAAACTAAGTTTGCATTTTTAGGGTTTAAATTTGAATTAGTTGATGATTTATACGCGTTTTTAGGATTCCCGGTTTGCGTTTTTAGTTTAAATTTGTGTGCCTTAATTGTTTTTAGTGTAGATTGCATTAATTTTCCCGTAGATTTAGAAAACCAATCAAAAATCTTTGTTCCATTCAAGCATCAATTATCAAACCGACAAACGACTTTCAAATTTGCATTCCTCGTCGGGAAAACGACCCGGGAATATCATATACTTCCGGATATATATTGATTTTCTTTGTAGATTTTGACTAGTTACCTTGGTCAAGGGTGACTTGTTGGAATTTGCTAGTTAGTTATATATATATAATTATATTAATCAATTTTTGGCGCCGCTGCCGGGGAGGATTGTATACGATTGTCGTTGCGTTTGACAATTAGTGCTTTGAAGATCCTTCCGTGAGAAGTTATTTTGCTTATTTTCATATAAAAAAATACAAAAAGATTTTTCTTTTATTAGTATATATATAAGATAAAAAAAATCAAAAAAATTGTCCTAAAAAGAAAAAAATATATCATCAATATAATGTTCTCAACTTGAACATTATCATAATAAGTTCCCGAACAAAAGATTTAAAACTTGCCTTTTGTGTCACTTGCGAGGTACGGTTCACCTTTGAAAGATAAACAAACTATAAGAGGGGTATAAGGAGGGTCGTTCCAACGAACTACGACCCTAAAGGAGAAGGTTTTTAATAGCTTCGCGCTTTCCTACTCCTCCGCTCCTTTGTGCGTTTTTCTTTTAGAGAGCTACCGTGAAGCTTGTTGATTATTAGGTTTAAGTTGTCTTATCTCATTGTCCGTTATTAAAATAAATGGTGAATTAGTTGTAGAAAAAAACCAAAAAAATTAGTATAAATTTTCTTTTTATATTTTAGTGCATGCGCACTCGTTCTCAATCCCGTAATTCTAATCGTCAACAACAACAAGTCCCATCGACTTTTGTTGAACCATTTGATCTTGAGAAACCAATTAATAATCAAGATCCTCTCGATCCTCCCGTAGTTACGATGGCCAATAATCGTACTATGGTGCAATTGCTCTAAGCACCTACCGAGGGTTACGAGGATGCAATCGTTGTTCCCGCTATCACCGCGGACAACTTTGAGCTTAAGCATGGTTTGCTTACTCTTGTTCAAAATAAACAATTTTTTGGACATGACAAAGAAGACCCTCATGCTCACATTCGTTATTTCAACAAGATCACTTCTACGATGAAGTTCCCGAACGTCTCGAGTACGTCGGTTAAGCTTATGCTTTTCCCATTTTCCCTCGAGGGGGCCGCCCGGATTTGGCTTGAAAAAGAACCCCCTCGATCGATTCTTACATGGGATGATCTTGTTTCGAAATTTAAAAACAAATTTTTCCCTCCTTCCAAAACAACAAACCTTCAAAATGAAATCACGAGATTTCAACAACGATTTGATGAAACTTTTTATGAGGCATGGGACCAATTCAATGATCTTCTTCGGGCATGCCCACATCATGGGTTTTCAGAATTACATCAACTTAATACATTCTACAATGCCTTGAACTCTAATGATCAAGATTCGTTGAATTCTGCCGTGGGTGGCAATTTTTTGGATAAAATGCCTCGAGAATGCCTAAGAATCATCGAGAGCAAATCCAAAGTTCGTAATTCACGAAGGAAAGAGATTGTTGCCAAAGTGAGTACAAGCAATTCTACCCCTGGTATTTCTCCCGATGTTGCCGAACTTAAAGATATGGTAAAAGCCTTGCTTCTCGATAAGAAAAACCAATCCCAAGCTCTCACTACCGTAAAAGCGTCGAGGAAAGTTGTGTAACTTGCGATGGTGCTCATTCTTACCGTAATTGTCCCGCCACCGATGGCAACGTTTATCGTGACAATATTCAAGAATACGCTTCACAAGCCGTGGCGGTTAACTACAACCAAGGAAATACCGGTTACCGTCCCCCGATGGTTGCGAATCAAATTCGACCTCCCGGTTTTCCTCCCGTTTAAAAAAACCTAGGAAATAGTCAAAACCGTTACAACCAAAACCGAGGGAATAATTACAACCAAGGTCCAATTTATCGACCCCCAGTTAATCAACCCCCAACTTACCAAGCTGAAGCTCACCAAGCTCCGGATCCTCAAACACAAGGTGTGTCAAAGGAGGACTTTCAAAACTACATCAAAGCAAATGATGCGGTTATGAAAAATATGCAAAACCAAAACCAAAACATGCAAAACCAAATAACCAATTTGACCAACTTGTTGACCAATTTTGTGAATTCCAATACCGCTTCTACTTCGGGCTCGGGTTCTCTTCCTAGCAACACCATTGCTAACCCGAAGGGTGATATAAAAGCAATCACCACCCGAAGTGGTGTTTCTTACAATGGGCCTCAAGTTCCACCTCCGCCTTCTTCTCTCCCTAAGGTGGTGGAACACGAACCCGAGGTGACAAAGGATACGGTGCAACCGAGCACCAAAGACATCCAACCTTCGGTGGCCCAAACTCAAACTCAAATTGATGAGCCTGTTGTTGCTCAAAAGACTAAACAAACATTACCTTATCCTTCAAGGATTAACAAGGAGAAGCTCCGTGAAAAAGACAATCTCTTAGCTTTGAAATTTATGGAAATTTTTAGGAATCTCCATTTCGAGCTTAGTTTCGCGGATGCTCTCGTACGCATGCCCAAATTTGCACCAATGTTTAGAAAGCTTCTCAATAACAAAGATAAGATAATTAACTTAGTGAAGACACCAGTAAATGAAAATTGCTCGGCGGTTATTCTCAAAAAGTTTCCCGAGAAACTTGGAGACCCCGGTAGATTTCTTATACCGTGTGATTTTCCGGAGATGAATGAATGCTTAGCCTTAGCCGATCTCGGTGCAAGCATCAACCTAATGCCTCTCTCCATTTGGAAAGAACTAAGTCTCCCGGCTTTGACCAAAACTCGAATGATACTTGAACTTGCCGACCGAACGATTTCTACTCCAACCGGCATCGCCGAGGATGTTTTCGTGAAAGTTGGAACGTTCTTCTTTCCTGCCGATTTTGTGGTCGTTGATTACGTTGCCGATCCTCGGGCTCCCTTAATCTTAGGAAGACCTTTCTTGAGGACGGCACGTGCCTTAATAGATGTTCACGGTGAACAAATGACCCTTAGACATGATGACCAATCCGTGACCTTCAAAGTTGGTGATACTAAAACTCTCTCCTACAATATCATTGAAACGGTTAACCGAGTCGATGTTATTGACATTGCTTGTGAGGAATATGTTCAAGAAGTACTTGAAACTTCTGAAAGTGGCAATCCCACTTCTACTTCGGATCTTACGATCGATTCTCGCTCTCCATCTTTCACTCCCTTCGGAGGAAGTGATTTTCTAATGGAAGAGATCGATGAATTTCTTGAACGTGATGATTCAATACCACCGGGTGTTGATGGCATCTATGATTCTGAGGGAGATACTGTTTACCTTGAGGAGTTGTTAAGTGTGATCAATAGTGACCCAAATCTCCCTCCGTCACCAGTTTGTGAAATTGATGTTCCTGAAAAGGTTAAATCTTCATGTGAAGATCCTCCCGACCTTGAACTCAAAGACTTACCATCCCATCTTGAGTATGCGTTTTTGGAGGGTGATGACAAATTACCCGTCATAATCGCTAAAAACTTGAAAGATGAGGACAAAACCGCCCTGATCAAGGTTCTCAAGTCACACAAACATGCCATAGCTTGGAAGATTTCTGATATTAAGGGAATAAATCCACAGTTTTGCACCCATAAGATTTTGATGGAGGAAAATGCCAAACCCGTAGTTCAACATCAGAGAAGAGTTAACCCCAAAATCCATGAGGTTATTAAGCAAGAAGTTATCAAACTTCTTGATGCAGGGTTAATTTACCCTATCTCTGACAGTCCCTGGGTGAGCCCGGTTCATTGTGTCCCTAAGAAGGGAGGCATAACTGTGGTGAAAAATGAAGAAAATGAATTAATACCCACTAGGTTGGTTACGGGATGGCGAGTTTGCATCGACTACCGAAAACTCAATGATGCAACTCGTAAAGACCATTTCTCGTTGCCATTTATGGATCAGATGCTTGAAAGATTAGCCGGAAATGAGTACTATTGCTTTTTGGACGGATTCTCCGGCTACTTTCAGATCCCGATTGACCCACTTGATCAAGAAAAGACTACCTTCACCTGCCCTTACGGGACATTTGCCTATCGTCGCATGCCTTTTGGGTTATGCAATGCACCGGGCACATTCCAGAGGTGTATGGTTGCAATCTTTCATGATATGATTGAGAAAACCATGGAAGTCTTCATGGATGATTTCTCGGTTTTCGGTGATTCTTTCTCCTCTTGCCTTTCCCATTTAGACAAAATGCTCCAAAGGTGTGAAGACATCAATCTTGTGTTAAATTAGGAAAAGTGCCACTTTATAGTCAAGGAAGGCATAGTCCTTGGCCATAGGATTTCTAAGTCCGGGATTGAGGTTGATAAGGCAAAAGTAGACGTCATTGTAAAACTACCTCATCCCACGACCGAGAAGGGTATTCGGAGTTTTCTCAGTCATGCCGGGTTCTACCGACGATTTATTCAGGATTTTTCCAAAATCGCCCGACCTATGACCCACCTCCTTGAAAAAGAAACTCCGTTTATCTTCTCAAAGGAATGCATCGAAGCATTTGAAACCCTTAAGATGAAGTTAACACAGACTCTAATTCTAGTTGCCTCCGATTGGGACTTGCCCTTTGAAATCATGTGTGATGCAAGTGATTTTGCTGTTGGGGGCCGTCCTAGGGCAACGTAAGACCAAGCACTTCCAGCCGATACACTATGCAAGCTAAACTATGACCGAGGCTCAAGCACATTACACTACAACGGAAAAGGAATTACTTTTCGTAGTGTATGCTTTCGAGAAATTCCGGCCATATCTTGTCTTGTCCAAAAGCATAGTGTATACGGACCATTCGGCTCTCAAGTACCTGCTTGCTAAGCCAGATGCTAAGCCAAGATTGCTCCGGTGGATTTTGCTGCTCCAAGAATTTGATGTCGTTATCCGTGATAAAAAAGGAGCAGAAAATCTCGCCACCAACGCTCAAGCTCATTTATACTACTACGGAAAAAGAGCTTTCTAGCCGTAGCTGGTGGTCATTGTGGTATCATATGCTTTCGAGAATTTTGGCCAATATATCATTGTTGTCACACCCCCGCTAAGACTCGAAACGCGAGGCGTAACAAGAATGGATATCATCACAACACAAGGGTTTTTTTTTTGTCTAAGAGAGAATTACTAAAATGAAATCTAATAAGTTAAAGCAAAGACACAAAGTGTCAGACACAATTACCAAAACCTAATGGTCTGTCTTTCATTAATGAGAAGAGGGGGTATTTTGTCACATCTCTACTTGTCAATCAAATGACATGCAAAAATATCCAAACATTCATTGTCGAACGCATTTATTCAACAGAAAGCATTTTTTTTTTAAAATAAATAATAAATAACTCCCCAAGATCCTACGAGTCTCTTCTAGAACTCTCGCACTATCTTAGCACCATTAATGCTCACCTGAAAATGATGCTTAAAAACGTCAACATAACGGTTGGTGAGAGTCATAGGTTTAAGATCTCACATTATAAACCTTTCAAACCAGTTACTGTGTTATTTCAAAAACATTTATAGGACTATATGTGCAACATTTATGAACTTATGCTAACACTGCAAACCAAATCACCATATCAAACCAACCCATAACAGATACTGGGTAGGCGTACCCTTCGATCCACCACTACGTCACTTACGCCACGAAAAATCTACCAGCTGGCAGCTTATTATTTAGGTCAAGGACCCCATACCTATTCACCTGAGTTACTAAATTCTCAATTACAAGCGATCCGTGAGATGGATCAAGTCTGCACACTAATTATTGATCCTCCAACACAACTCAATATCATGCAACAACAAGCACATATGCAGTCTCTTAATGTCCACACCCAAAAAAAAACATAATCCACAACAATTCATAACATTTCCAAAAACACTTAGCATCATTTCCATCCCATTTAAATCATTTAAAAAGCTGCGGACTATGAAACTCACCTGATGATTTTGCTTCCCAAATGAATCCAACGAAAAAGCTTTCAAAAACACTACACGGATAAATCTAAACAATTAACGCACACAATTAAAGCTACCATCAATTAGGCATTCAACTCAATATGATGTAACCTCAACTATGATGGATATCTAAGCTATCTACCATAGTTCTATACTTGTTTTAAACCTTTTCCAACTCTTATATACACCATTTACACTTCAATACTACACTTTCCAATTTTCTGGATTAGAAGCATAATTTTATTTCACTTTGCGGCGTCACTTAACGTACCACTTAAACACTTCCACAATTAAAACACAAAATTCACCATGTAACCTATTTATGTCTTATGAACAAGTATCCTAGCTCTCTCAAAGGTCATGACCCTTTTGAAAATACCCTTTAGAAATGCATTTAAATTCCAAACGTGTCCCATTAATATCGGCCAGAAGTCGGACCCCCTATAAGTATCACATCTAGATAAAACGAACTTAAACTATCATAAACCTACTTAGAAAAAAATTCAAGCGGTTACACACAATATATAAACTACTTCCACGTGATTTAGAGCATTAATAGGACTCCACAAATCTCACCCCGCGTTTTTTCTAGCTATCTTACTCATGTCTGAGTATTTATTTAGAACAAATCAATAACCAAATCTGTGGAATATTCGTCATTAGTTGTTAGACTCAGACATGGTTTGTAAAGATCCTTTTGACCCATCTTCTCGGCGCATTAAAACTCAAGAGACCAGAACTTTGATTAGAAAGTAGGACTTCTCTGAGGGTTATCTCCAGTATGTTGTAAATTGTTTATTTGATAATTTATGATTGAGTTATGACCGTTACAAAACTGTCTATTTTCTACATGTGAATTAACAACTAATTTTTTTTCAGGCACGATCTTGACCCTAACGCATCGATTAAACTCACGAAACCCAATTGAATCCAATGATCAAACAATCATCATTAACTATAAACTCAGAAATTCTAGTAAACCCTAAATTTATTGTCATGATAAACATAAATCCATCTTGCTTAGATTACAAGATATTAAATAAAAACTAAAATTAAACAATGAATAGAAAAATACTTAATCCCTAAAAATTTTCTTCTCTTTTTTGATCTCTCTGGATCCTCGGTCGAGTAATTAGGGAGGAGAGGTTATTTGTTTTGTATTTATAGGCCACATATTAAGTCCTAGATAATTCCTAATTATAATTTGATTCCAAATAAAACTCCTTTCCCCTTTTTTTTTCTTAAAACTTGTTTTTACTATTCATTTATAAAAAAATATATATTTTTTAATTTATTTATTAATTACTTAATTATTTGCTTTACCTTAAGTTTTTATAAAAACCTAAGCTTATTTGCACATACCTTTTTGCTTAAACGCAATTTACTAGACTTTTAAAAATAATTAACTTTCCAAAAATACTTTTCATTTCACAAATTTACTTTCTAAAAATAGAAAGTCTTCCAAAAACTCTCATATTTTAACAAACTCATTTCTTTCACAAATGACACACTTCCCATTTTAATCCATCACCTAGACATCCACATATTAACCAAAACAATTCTCTCAAAATACATAATCAATTTCATTATCACTATAAGTGATTAAAATGAAATTTCTCCATCAAATAACTCATTTCTCTTAACCTCTAAAACCTAAACTTGTCTTAAATTACTAACACAAAAATAAGTATACGTATAATTACTAACACGAAAATACGTATACGTATAATTACTTACACAATTAACGCGAAATCGCTTCAATCACCGAAATCATTTCCTTGTCACCAAAAGTGAACGAAATGAACTTCACAAAATTCAACACAAATCCAATCCCAATGAGACGATCACGCTTAATGGATTGATTATCCAATCTCACATATCCCACACAAACACATATAAACACGTATAAACACATAACCATACATTGCAACAGATACATTTAGGTCAACACTACGGTTTGACCAACCTGCTCAAGTCATGGTTGTCACAGTATCCCCACCTTGAGAAAATCTCGTCCCGAGATTTAACTACTCGAGGCATTAGCACTATCGACAAACAACGGAGGACACTTAGACCTCATTTGATCCTTGCGTTCCTAAGTAAGCTCAGGACCACGCTTCGAATCCCAACGAACTTTCACTAATGCTATCATACTACGCTTTTACTCATGACCTCTCGGTCCACAACATCATCGGTTCCTTGACAAAACAAAGAGTCTTGTCAACCTTAACCTCGACTAACTTCCAAAATCCGAATCCAACTGCTAATGACTTTGCTTACCCCCACAAGGGTGCAATTAGCAACACAACAACCCCAAACGAAAAGAAGCATCCCACTACATGTACCTCGCTCGTCATCGAGAAAACTTATCAAAACCCTTAAGTTATTGTAACAACGTGTTTTATATCTTAACCTCGCAACTCATCAAACAAGAACTGTCTTGAAATTAAGATATAAGATGTTACAAAGCTCAACGTATCTAAAGAATCCACGCAAATTCAGGTTTACTCAAACTTTCAGCACCTCCCAATCCAATTTCCGATACTCAGCTCATAAGACAGAAATTCTCAACCGAACTGTAGGCCCAATATATCCAAAGATCTCAAATGGTCCTACATAACTCGGTTCTAACTTGTCTTTCTTTCCAAACGTACTACACCTCTCCAAGGTGAGACCTTCAACCACCCATAACCTACCAGCATTAATTCAAAAGTTTCCCACTACTACCAAGCTAACACTTTCGACAATTTGGCTGCCTCAAGCCTTTCCTGTATTACCACTATCTTGTTGGTTATTTCTTGTACCAAATTCGACCCATTCAACTCACTCTCTCCAGTTACAGCCCATAAAATGGTAACCTACATCCCTTTCCATACCATGCTTCAAATGAAACACATCCATACTCGAATGACAATCCCCACCTTAGGGAAAAACTCATCTCATGAAAGTGAGTATTCCAATTACCTCTAAAATCTACCCTACTTGTCCTAAGCATATCTAAGAATGGGGTGGCTTAGTCAGTCCATTGACTATACCCAAATCGCATCGTATCCACTACTCACACTTGGTAACTTAACAACAATATCCTTAGTTATCCTTTCCCACTTCTACTCGGGTAACTCAGGTTGTAGAAACAATCCTGAAGACCCTTGATACTCAACTTCCACTTTTGAATACGCTAAATACTTACTACCGCAACTAGCTATATCCTTCGTCATACTCAGTCATCGATTAGTTAACCTAAAACCACACAACATCGTATCCGCTCCAAGATAGATAGAATACTTTGTCGTATACGCCTCTTTAATAGCCAAGGTCCTTACATCTCTCCAAATGGAGGTCCGGACCTTGTCTAACCAATATGAACCACTCTCTATCTCTTTTCACACTCATTGGTCCAAGCCACGCAACATCTTATGTTGACCCGTTTTTTGCTTTGGACATCTTATCTTATGCCACCAACATCCTTTTCTCAAACCTAGATCGGATCATCGTACATCTATCTCGAACTCATTCTTGGCTTCACTCTTTCTTCCTACTCCACGGTACAACATCTACATTTTCCTTTCCCAGATGGTACTTAGCCTCGAAATCAAACTCACTAAACAACATCCATCCATCATCTTTACCTTATGTTCAATCCTTCCGATTGAAAGTGTGTTAGAGACATTCATGATCCGTATAGATTACTCTCCATGTCTCGTTCACTTAATGCCTCTAGCATTATAAGGCAAAACCTACCACGTTAGCCATGCAATCCTTCATAAGAACCTTTAGTTGTCGCGACGTACAAGCAATCACCTTCTCCCTTTTCCAAGCATGCTCCGAAATCCTTGCTTCGCGCGTCATAATATACTACGAAATCATCTACTCCTTCTGGCAATGCCAAGATCGGCTCATTACCCATTTGATTCCTTCCACATCTAGATAGCTTCCTCTTTACTCCGCTTCCACGTTGTTGGAAAACTTCGCGTACATCTTCTCTTCCTTCACTGACTCTACGATCATCTTCACGTGCGACTCGTACTCCTCCTTAGACTTCGGGTCGGTTTAAAATATCGTCTGTATATATATACGTTAACTAGCTTGTCTATATACGGCCATGCACACCCGGCTCATTAACTCCATGAAAACCGCTGGTGCATTGGTTAACCCAAAAGGCATAGCCGTAAACTTCAACGTGTCCATTACGCATCCTAAAAACAGTCTTGGCTATGTCATCCCTGTGCACCCTCCATTGGTGATATCACATATGAATCTTCTATCTTACTCTTCTCGAGATAATCTATGTACATTCCAAACTACCCACCTTTCTTCCTACCAATCAATACAGACGCTTCCCATAACAAGTTACCATTCGAACCAACCCTCACCTTGCAACTCCTACAATCATTCCACACCTCTTGCCTTTCTAAAGACGTCAAACGACACGAGCCTTCGCAAATCGGCGTCGCTCCTTGTACTAATTCCATACGAAATCCTATTCTACGACGAGGGGTAAAACCTACTAATTCCTTAGGAACACTTTAGAGGGCTCACATACTACAAAGATATCACATAATCTCAACTCATCTTCCTTGGTACTCCTACGAGACCTCGTATCCTCTTTAGTTCGTTTTCTCCATGAACCTTAAGCACTCTCCAAATTACCAAGGCATTTTAACTACCTTCTCGTGGCATACCATCTCAGCCTTATGTCTCAACAACCAATTCTCTCCTACGACTACATCAACACTCTCATAACTAAGAGGTACTAAATCAAAAGTAAAACGAGAACTCTCTAATTCCAACTTGGGATCGCGAATAATTCCATTCGCTTCGCTACCATCAATCGCACCACCCAGAAGATACGTCCTAACATCAACTCTAGCACCACGCCATGAGGAAATTTCAAACTTCACATGCACCAATTGGTATGGACCCAAAAATCACACGATTCCAAAAAGAAAAAAAATCAACCGAATGTAAACGTCGACAAGAAGAACGAACCTCCGACCTAACAAACGCATCAACGATTGCTAGAAACACCCCCAACGAATAATACCACGTACCACGACCCATTAATTAAAAGATTAAGAACCTTTGTACCAAAACCGATTTTTACCCAAGGAAACTTTCCCTCATAACCTTATACCAATCATTTTAAAACAATAGAATCACCTTAGTTAATAATGCAAATAATTTTAAGTGTAAAAATAAATTTAAATAAAATTTTCATAAACTTATTTTAATTATGGTTTTCATAAAAGAAATCAAAAGATGATTTTGAAAAAAAAACGTGTTGCATTTTATTTATATAATTTATTTTTAAAAGAAGTTTTTAACACCTAAACAATATGGTATCAACTACAACAAACTTACTTTCAAATGGAATTTATGACTCACAACAACAAAAACATCATGATAGCAATAAATGACTTCAAAATACTTAAGAATTCCAATACCAGAATATTAATTTACTTGAAAACGAACACGACAAGAACTCTTGCAAACCAAACAAACCATAAGGACTCATCCATACCAACGGTCTTAGAACCAAACCAAAAAGTATCGTCACCTTTAGACAAAGGAAAACAATCAAAATGCCGAACGGAGAACATAGAACACCTGTTCTATGATAACACCCTTGAAATTCCAACACGGGTTGGATATCTCAACGAGAACAACGAGCTAAACAAACCAACTTAAGATCGCGACGACTAATAACCATCAGGTATCTGATAGTATCACAAACGTAGATGTAGGAACCTTACCCATTTACGCAAGCCCAACCCAATATAATCGCTAATCTGTTAAGAGAGGAATTTCTCTAACCAACACAAACCACCCTCAACAGGATCTCACATCACATAACATTACCATCTACACAACTATCCAGACTTACATCCTTACATAATACATACAAGTAATAATGATCAATGCAATCAAAGTCATAAGTCCATGTGTGTGTTGCCTATATAATTATGTTCGCGGCCATAATTATAATTGCATCTTTTTCAAACGTGTACTTACTTCGCAAAGACCGAAACAATCATCAATGATAACACACATCTACCACATAACACTTAATAAATAATCCAAATAGTGATAACGTCAAGACATGATATCCATCTAACAAAACCATAAAATCCTAATTGACCAAACTGAAACAGACAAGTCACATCGTGACCCAAAATATAAAAGCAATCCTCGATTATAGCAACGCATCGAGGTAGAAAACGAAATAAACTTATGTTGGGCCTCGCTTGGGTTTGACTTTTCTCTCTCAAAAGTCACCCAACTCCGCGGGTCCAGTGAGGTAAACAATCTCCCAATGATATCTCCTAGGGGTAGGGGAAGACATGACTAAAACAATAACAAAGGGGTATATACTATTAGATCCCCATAATGAAAAAGTATATATTTCATATTATATAGTAGTAATTCAAAATAGAAAGAATTTCAAAGCTTTTAGGTAGCGGGAACATACGGTATATACGTACACAAACACTTATGCCCTAAAATGCAACTATATGAGGGACCCTTAAGCTATAGTCTAGGCTCAACCACCTAGTTCTCTATAACCAAAGGCTTTGATACCAATCTGTCACACCCCGCCAAGGCGGAAACGCGAGGCGTAAACAAGAATGGATATCATCACAACACATGGTGTCTATATAGAGAATACTAAAATGAAAACTAAAGTAAATCAAAGACACAAAGTGTCATAACAATACCCAAAACCTAATGGTGTCTTTATTAATGAGAAAGAGGTCTCGTCAATAAATGACATGCAAAAACATAATCCAAACAATTCATGCAAACGCATTTATTCAAACAGAAGCATTTAAAAAAACTCCAAGATCCTACGGTCTCTTTCTAGCCAACTGCGCTCATCTTAGCAACTTTTAAGTCACTTGGAAATGATGCTTAAAAATGTCAACATAAGTTGAGCCAGGAATCATAGGTTTTCACGCATACAATATATCAAAAACTTTTAATTTAGCTGCTATAATTACCAAACAAATCATGCCCCAAAATAACCATAACGGGACGGAACGTGCCCTAGATCCACAAATCACACCAAATTCATATGTGCGCTACATGGCCTCTATTAGCTCATGCTCAGTCTTATCATCGCCAAAACACATTTTGATTTATTGGGACACAATACCAAAACAAATCATATCATAACGCACCAGGACAGAAATGCCCACGGCCAATACAAATAACCACCTCAAGCTTAAAAACAATTTAACACCGACAACAAGTATTCCATTCTCCACCCAAATACCATGAGAAAAAAGGGACTATGAAACACTCACTTTTTGCCATCGCATACAAAAGATTCCAACAAAAGCTTCACAAACAACTTCACGAATTATCTAAACAAATAAGCACACAATAAGGTTTCCATTAATTAGGTCTTCAACCCAATCATCCCCGATGTAACCTCACACAAATGATGATATCCTAAAGCTATCTACCATAGTTCTACACTTGTTTTAACCTTTTTCAACTCTTATATACGCCATTTACACTTCAATACTACACTTTAAATTTTCTGATTTTGAGCAGAATTTTACTCTCACTTGCACGCCCTAAACGCACCACTTAAACACTCCCATAATTCTAACCAAAATTCACCATGCTACATATATGTCTTATGAACCTCGGTTAGCTCACCCAAAGCTATTACCCTTTTACAAATACCCTTTAGAAATTCATTAACCCAAAGTGTCTAGAATTCGACTAGAAACTGACACCCTAAAAGTATGATGCTAGATGACCACTTTAAACTTCATGACATGCTTAGAAAAAATTCAAATGGTCACAACAAACATAATAAAACTAACTTCCATGAGACTCACAAGCCTTACTTTGATGTCTAAGTATTTTTAGAAAATTCAGAACCAAAACCGAAATTCGTCACAGTTTGCGCACTGATTTTGTAAACGACTTTTGACCGACTTCCCGACCATAAAAACTTTTTAAATCTTACCTTGTTGGAAAGTAGACTCTCTGAACTACAATTTTCTCTATTCATACACGTTTATTGGACAATTTATGAATTAGTTATGATCAAAACAAAACAGCCTAATTTTCTGCAGTGAATTAAACAACTAATCCAGGCGATCTGACTAAAATGCATGATCATTGAATTCATGTAAACCACTTGAACCAATGATCAATCAACACCCTAAGATCATAATATTATAGAAAAACAAAACCCTAACTCAAAACCCTAATTTATTTTTATGATTAAACCTTAATCCATCATCGTTAGATTACATAAAATAACCAAAGAATGAACAAGGGATTATTAGAATACCTTAAACCCTAAATTTTTTGGGGTTTATCTTCTTCTTGGGAAATTCGGACCACCACACAAGGGAGAGGGGAGAAAAATTGATTTAGTTTCACCCTAGGTTTATATTTATAGACTTAGGATTACTTTGGGAACAAGTTTGAGTCCAAGTTGGGCTTTTCTTCCCTTCCTTTTCCCATAACCGGCCGAACATAGCACCCCCTTATTTTTTTTATAAAACATTTATTTGTTATAAAAAAATCTTAATGTTTGGTAATTTTTACAAAGCCCTAACTATTCCCAAATCTCTATTTCGCATGACACAACCTTCATTTTTAAAACCTCGAAACAACTTAACATTTCAAAACCCTTTAAACTATCTAAATTAAATTAATCTTTCAAATTTTTAACTATATTTCCATCTTCTAAAACTCTAAAACCTAATAATATGAATACGTAAATACTTACACATAAATACATACACACAAAATACATAAACGCTCAAAATTCACAAGTCATTTACATGTCACTCAAAAGTGAATGAAATGCACTCTTGCAAACTCCATCATAATCACAACTTCTATGAGGACTCTCACACTCACTTAGGTTGATTCTCAAATCCTTATAAAACACACATAGAACACATAGAAATACACATACCCATAAACCATACTTATAGAACAGATATTTAGGTCAACACTATGGTTTGACCAACCTGCTCAAGCCATGATTGTCACACCCTCAACAAAGAAGTAAAAAGTATGAAGGAAGTTAAGTACGGGGAGTTCGGTCGACCCTTTCCAAACAACAACCAAGTTAAAGAGAAATTTGGTGGGGGAGTATATGGGTATGACTCGCAACCTCCGTTAGGTGATAGAAAACCAAACCTAACTGAAACAATTAACAAATATATGGAAGAAATGGCCAAGAGACATGCTGAACAAGACGAATAGTTAAAGAAATTATACCTAAACATTGAGACAAGTCAGGGAAATTACGATAAGATTATTCAAAGTGTTGAGACTAAGGTAAAAACCTTAACCAATAAGGTTGAAGGAAGAACGAACAAGGTAAAGTTCAAAGAATGTAAGGCCATCTATATGAAAGATGGGACACCCTTATACAAACCCTTCCACTACTCGCCGAAGGAATTGAATAATTTTTTTTTTGCAGTTCTAGGATTATCAGATGTAATGAAACACAAGAAAATGAGACAATGGAATATAGCAAAGGGTGTGTTAACTGTAACCTTTGCTTTCCTTTTGTGTTCTGATTATTTCATTTTAGTCCTTTTGGATATTGGGACGTTTTATCAATTTTATTCAGATTTTATACCGTGTTAACGGTGGTGATTTTGTTGAGAATTGTGATAATTTATGGTTATTTGTGAATAATATTCCTTTTTAGAGGTTATTATTACGATAGTCAAGTTTCGGGAGGTTTACCCGTGAAATTTGAGGAAAATGTCAAAAACGAGTCTTCGACACGTACTGTTAATGTCCAAATGGGGGGGACGTTTGATAGGGTTTTTAAAAGTGTAAAATGTCGTAGTGAATACTCTAGGTTAATAGAAAAGTATTATTAAGGTGAATAAAAATGCTAATTATATTTGGGGAATAATTTACGGTTAAATTTTACGAGATTTTAAGTGTTCCCGACACGAAAACGACACCCCGAGCCCTATAGGATACCCATGGCCGGTTCTAGTCTCATAGGTGACATCAAGGCAAGATTTTAGCAAGTGTGTCCAAGGTTGGTACACTTAAAATATCCTTATCCTCATTTTGAAAAACACATAGTTCATTTTCACAAAAAAAAATCTTATCTCTTCTCTCCTTTGTTGGTCCGTCCGAACACCACACACACACACAAACATGTTTGATATCTTCCAGAATATTATATTAATTCTATATTTCTAATATGGCGTATTGGTCTTCTCTGGATACGGCGTATTAGGCTCTTTCCTTTGTGGTCTTTGGTGAGTGCACGCACGGATACGCCGTATCTTCCTTGATGGATACGGGGTATTGGTCTTTAGAATAGTAATCTTCAAAATATCCTTGTTTAAGCTCCAGAATGCGCGCCTCTTGCTAATATTCACCAAGTACTCCGTAATTACTGTAATCCTCAGATATAAACGATTAAGTAACAATTCTTTCCAATAATTATACAAAATGGGTTAATTACATAGGATACATGATGCTATAAAATAGATGTTATTTGATGTTATCAAGCTTGTATAGCTTGTATAGCTTATTTTGTGGGTTTTTCATGACTTATTTTGAGCTTATATGCTCACGTCTTCTTTTAAAATCACAAGGGAAGTGATTTTGATTATTTACGTGGTATGACATATACCCGTGGACTATTTTTATAGCTTATGGTGTTAACTTTAAGCTCTTGGGCTCACGACCCAATAAGCACAAATAAGCCATGGCTTATTTGTTGGCTTAATGTGATCCGAGCTATTTTATACTTATTAGTATGAACTTATGTATATAAATGGACCTTGGTTTTGGGCTTGAATCCTATTTTGGACGTATAGATACCTTAATGGACCCTTGTTGGGCCTTAAAGCCCAATAAACGATAGTTAATCGTTTCAAGAGTTTTTGACGGACTTTTGAAAGTGAAATGTATTTACGAAGTGATATTGAACGTTATTTTGGGAAAAACGTTTTAGTAAACGTTAAAGATTTACATTTTGGATTTTTTTCGAAAAGTGTAGAAATGGTGAAAATTGTTGAAATTAAGGTTTGAAACCTTGGAAAACGTTATATAAACATACGGGTCATGTCGAAATTTCGTAAAAAGTTTATACTTAGAAAATTTTACTTAAGAACATGATTTTTGGTTTTAAATAATAAAATATTATTTTATTATATTATTATTTTAATAAATTCACTAAGAGACAAAAATAGAATTTTTCTCGAAACTTCTCTAATATGCTTTTTATGAGTAAATATTTCATTTTCAACCATATTATGATTATTTTATGAAAACTAAGGGTACCGAATGAACTTATCGAGATATATTTATAATTATTTATTATAAATATTTACTTATATTACTTAGCTATTTTTTTTAAATAGTATAAGTATGTATCATTGAGCTATGAGATTGTTATGATTGTTTAGATAAGTCGTCAACCATCACACCACTAAACTGTTAAGGGTAATTGTACAACGCGTCTAACCCCTATGCATCAAACGTGAAGACTGTTTTGGAAATAAATGATTTAATGGGACATTAACTGGACTAGGTCGTGTGCGGACGTTGTTGCATTTGCTTGTGTGATTGAGATTTGGTTGCTTAAGAATTGCTTGAGGTGAGTTCTCGTAGCCCTATTTTTCTACTGTTTTTCCGTTGGGGGAAAATGATACTCAAATGTGTTTTGAACTGTTTTGAAATTGAACTGTGTGAAACGTGGTTTTATTTTTAGGACAATTATGTGCTTATGATTGCTATGTGAATATATGTGATGTGATTTTACTTGCATGTAATGTGTTTGGCATGCAAGGGTTGTGATTTTACTTGCGTGTACTGTGTTTGGCACAGCAAGGGTGATTGGCAATGATTTGCCATGTCTTTTGTGGTCATGCCCTAATATAGTGCTCCAACTGGTAGGCCCTTTAGGTGCGTAAGTGACATATTTGCTACCTGAATAGCGGGGATGCTAGGGCATGGTTATCGACTAGCAGGTATGCTAGGTCATGTTTACATGATTTGCAAGGATGCTAAGTCATGGGTGATTCTCATATATTTACTATCATATTGCATTATTATCCACTGTTTTTAGATATTGGCACAACTTTTGGGTTTAAGGTCAAACCTACGAGCTCACCAACATTATTATTGACGTTTTCGTGTATTTTTTTCAGGTGAAGTGAAAGATGAATAGGTTGGTGATATGTGATAGCAGGCTTAGGAGTATCCCATGTGGATTTTTCATGTGAAGCCTTGCTTGTTTATTTGTTTGGTTCTTAGTATTTGGAAGTTTTGGTTTAAGTTTGGATTTGGACCCCTGTGTGGCCATTTGGAATTCGTAAGAGATTTTAGATTTGGTTATGATTTGGGACATCACTCGAGGTTTGTTCGAGGTTGATGGTCTTCATAACACTTGAAGTTTATGCATTGTAGTTTTCTCTATATTGTATCTTGTGTTAAGATTGATCATTATGATGCATTCTTGAGTTTCCGCCATTGTCGGGGTGTGACAGATTGGTAATCAGAGCCAAGGTTATAGAGAACTAGATGGGTTGGCCTACACTATAACCTAAGATCCGTCATTTAGTTGCATATAGGATCTATGTGCGCGCGGTGTTCTGCTTTTGCTTGCTTTCGCATGTTCGCGGTTTGGTGCTTTAGTTATGTCAGTCATTGAAATGTGTGAGCTTAATGCTGAGTATGACTGGGAAAGGATGCAGATATAAATACGGTGGCCAACTTAGTTATAAAATTATCACAACTTACTCGTACTTGGTAATTCCATTCACATAAATTAATGTTGACACCATAAGGGGGGATTATGTGTATAATTATATATATAGTAAGATATTATATATATATGTTAGTCTTCCTACTTACCTAACGTTGCCCATGTTCTCCCTCGTATAGATAATGCCGCCAAGGATGAGGACCCGAAGTGCTGGCCGGCCTGTTGTCGAATCAAGAGGAGGGGGAACGGGTGAACTGGTTGGTAGAGGTAGGAGGGGTAGAGGACCTAGGAGAGGTAATGATGAGCGTGAACGACCAGGGGTTAGGAGCTAATGGGAATGTAGAGGGAGTCAATGGGAATGTAGAGGGAGTCAATGGGGGTGTAAGAGGAGCACCCGACTTATCGGCAATCATTGGCCAACAATTGTAGAACCTCTTACCCGCCATTTTAACTCAGGTTGGTAACCAAGGAAATGTTGGAAATCAAAATAGAAATGTGGTTAATGAGAATGTTTAGAAGAACGTTAGGAATGTGTTAATGAATGGCAACCGGGTAGGTTGTTCATATAAGGAGTTCTTAGCTTGTAACCCTAAGGAATATGATGGTAAGGGAGGTGCTATAGTTCTTACCCAATGGATTGAGAAAATGGAGTCCGTGTAGGATATGAGTGGTTGTAGTATTGACTAAAAAGTGAAATACACCGCTAGTTCATTTGTGGGTAAGGCTTTAATGTGGTGGAACTCTCAGATCCGCATGCTAAGCTGGGAAGTTGCTGTTAGTATGTCATGGAATGACTTTAAGTTTATGATGATAGAAGAGTTTTGTCCTAGTCATGAGATGCAAAAGTTGGAAACTGAGTTGTGGAATCACGCCATGGTCGGGGCTGGCCATGCTGCGTATACTGACAGATTCCATGAGCTGGCTAGATTAGTTCCTCATTTAGTGACCCCAGAAAGTAAGAAGATTAAGAGATGCGTGTATGCCCTTGCTCCACAGATCCGTGAGATGGTGGCAGCAACGGAGCCAAAGACTATGCAGAAGGTTGTGCAAATTTCAAGTGCACTAACCGATGAGGCTGTTAGGAATGGATCAATTAAGAAGGTTGAAAAAAGAGGAAATGTGGGGGAACCTAGCAAAGATAAGAATGGTAGGGATGATAATAAGAGGACTAGGACTAGAAATGCTTTTGCTACAACCGAAAAACCTGTAGGAAGAGAGAATACGGATATGTTGCCCAAGTGTACTACCTGCAACTCCTACCATGCACTCGAAGGGCCTTGTCACATATGCTTCAACTGTAACCGCCCGGGTCATCTTGCAAGGGATTGTAGAGTTGTGCCTAGGAATGTGAACCCGATAAATGTAAGGAGCCCAGCACCTGCTCGTGGAGCATGCTATGAATGTGGGAGTACCGACCATCTCAAACTAGCATGTCCTAGATTAAATAGAGCACAAGGAACGGGAGGAAACCGTCCAAACCAAGATGTTACTAATAACGGGGGTCAGGGTCATGGAAACCAAGGGAATAAATCTAGGGGTAGGGCATTCATGTTGGGAGCAGAGGAAGCTTGACAGGATCCGAACATTATGACGGGTACGTTTACTTTGAATAATCATTTTGCAACTATCTTATTTGACTCTGGTGCCGACTATAGCTTTGTTTCCACTACTTTTATACCTCTGTTAAGCATAGAGCCCAGTAAATTAGGTTTCAGATATGATATCGAGATAGCTAGCGGGCAGCTAGTAGAGATTGGTAAGGTTATTAAGGGTTGCAAACTAGAAATCGAGGGTCATGTCTTTAAC
>BQNB010086173.1:0-28268 GCA_026074375.1 Tanacetum coccineum | reverse complement strand
AAGGTTGCTATATATAGGCAACATTTTAAATTCAAAATTTGTCCCAACCAGCTGTCACACGAATCCACAGATCCATCATAGCCTAGATCTGTCCTTTGGTTTTGCTAGATCCGTAGGGTGCAAGTAGGACAACTTTTATCTTTTTATGATTAACCCTAAATCTTAACAAAATATTGTTTTGTACCTATAAATCTAGTTTATTAGATTATTCTAGAAGTAAAATATTTTCTTATCACTAATAAGGAAAGATTTTCTAGATTTGAAAATATTTAAAAAGATTGTTTTCACTTATGGTTAATTCTATTTTGTCTTAAATGATTAATATAACTAGCTTATAATTAATTATGTGTTTATTTAAATCATTTGATTAGAAAATGTTTATGCAAATGATAATATTTTTCTTTGATCATTAACCATATTTAATAATGTCATATTCATACCTTAAGTGATTTGTCATCGTCAAGTGAACTTTCAACTAAATAACTTGTTTACGTAAACTTTTACGTAGTATGGCATTATATTAGTTATTATCAAAACATGAAGATCATTAAAGATAAATATCGTTTTTATGCGAATATTTGTATTAACATTGTCCTTTTGTAGCTTTTTATTACCAGTTTACCCTCTAAATAAATTACATAAATGATCCTTATGATTGACAAATATTACATCAACCGTCCTCTTTTTACCGTCTCATATCCTTCACCCCACCACCATCTTCTTCACATTCCTCATCTACCATCACCAATATCACTATCATCGTCACATTACATAACCCATATCCCAAATCACAAATAACAAAAAAAACCTCAAAACCTTATCATCCCAAAACAATCCCCTCGTCCCAACCTCAAAAAGACATAACCCAGATTCGTATCATAAACAAAAACCTTTATCCCGCACAACCCAGATCCCATCATCTTCATACAAAATCCCTACAAAAAAAATCCCACAATCAAATCAACTACAACATATTCACCCAGTGTCCCGGTTCAACAACAACCCGACCCGAATGCAACCTGTTTACAACCAACCCTTGTCATAAAAAAATCAAGATCCCCACTCCCAAAACACTCCACGACTCAAATCTCACCAACCCATATCTGAATCTGTACTCCCTAACTGATAAAACCCATCTATCTTTTAACGAGTATAACCATTTTCAGCCGCCCCTTTCTTACCTGTTGTCACAACTTCAACTCGATCACCACCATTAACCCCACATAATTGAAAAGAACAAAAACCATATCACCCGATGACCTCAAACATCAAAAGATAACCCATTTCAACAAAATCAAACTGAAAACTTACTGTTTTTTATTTTGGTTTCGGTTTCGATTTTTTTTCTTTTTTTTAAATCGATTGAAATCTTGGTTTTGTTTATGTCTGAGGTTTCATGGGTATGTGCGATGGTTTTACGATCTGGGTTTGGGATCTTGTTTAGATTGTGGAAGTTTTTTTATTGTTTTTAGATCGGGGTTTAATTTTCTTGTTTTGGTTTTGGGGTTACCGGCGTGATTGTCGTGATGTTTTTGTAGGTTGTAACTCATCTTGGGGAAGATCTGGGGTTCTGTGTTCTTTAACATCTTTACTTTCTATTAAAAAGGAGTTTTGGCTGACCTCACTTTTGTGTACTTTTGCATATGTGGCACTCTATTAAGGTGTTTAGTTTCACATTGCTTATGTCATAATTTAAATACAAAATTATATAAAACAAAAATGTATAGTATTTTTTATCAATACTGAAAACCAATAACTCTTCACCCCTAATACGAAGTAACTTTTTCTGTGTTTCTCTCTATCCAAGATTTCAAATTAAATCTACCATTTCTTTTTTCTTTATCACAAAGATTTCAAATCTCTCTCCCATTCCTGGTAAAAAAATACATTGTCAGCTAGAAAGATCCATGGAAAAAGAAACCCGTCGATCTACCTGGTAAAACAAATCTTTGATTTTGTTATGTTTCATGTTTTTCTTTCTTTACAACTATTTGATTTTGTTATGTTTCATGTATTTCTTTCTTTTGCATACCAAGTGTTTGTGGAAACACCTGAGTGAAAAACTCAAAATTGAGATTAAAGTAGTTTAGTTGTTTTGATAAACCTATTATTCTTATTTGTCTAAATCTTCTTTGAGCAATTGTTTTTTTTTTGTCTATTTTAGGAATCTGAGGGGCTGTTCTAGGGGTGTTTGGTTTCAATCTTTTATATGGGTCTGACATTAAGAAAGCGATAAACTTGAGTTGAAGTCGTAGATATAGATGCAAGCTAATTTTGAGTTGAGTTGACAAAATGTGTCGTCTTTCTGTTCTAGGGGTGTTTGGTTTCAATCTTTTATAAACATCGATGCATTCTACCAATGAAAATGTCTTGACATTATTACAGGTCTGCTGCAACTTCATTAGCCACTTGAGATGTTGATTGTGTCGTTTGCCACAAAAAAAGGCCTTAATCTTGAATTGGACAATCAAAGCCGAGAGAAAGTGCAGCTTGGTTCTGAGAACGATCAAGGGTAATGACTTTACATAATGTTTAGATGTTTATGCCTATTAATTTAGTTTAATCATTCATTCAAGTATTTGATATGAGTTTTTTTTTTGTTTTTTGTCTATTTTAGGAACATGAAGGGCTGTTATGTGGCATACTTCCTAACTGAGGTTACATTCCTAAGTGGTGAAAACATAGAGGCTGTCTTTTTTTTTGCATCACAAAAAAGGTATAATTTCTATATTTTTTTATCTTGATGGGTTGTGTTAATCAGTTATAACTTGTGTAGTGTTTGTAATTTGGAATGGGTAGGTTTCTTAGACATTGTGTCAAGTAAGTTTAGGCAATCAGTTGTATTTGCTGTAATGAAAAGCATTTTTACATAAATTTTTTGGTGTTCTCTTAGGCAATCAGTTGATTTGGTTAGTTTAGGTTAAGTAAGTTTATGCATTAATAATTTGGAATGGGCAGGATTCTTAGACATTGTTTCAAGTAAGTTTATGCATTAATCTCATATACATATTTACAATAAACCTTTTATTCTTTTATTCCTACAATGGGCTATAGATTAGGACTAGGTAGATGGAAATGGGTATGGCATGTTGTTGATAAATTTTTGTTTTGAGCTTTGATAAACATAAAAAGTGTCAATGTGATTTGATTACACACTTGCTACTGTTTCATTTCTGCTTCACCCAGTTTCAGCACTCACTCCTTAGTATTTGAGAATTTGAATTGCTCATTAGGTAGTTTTAAACGTTTTGAAATTAGTCTTTGACTAAACTAAAGAATAGAGTCACAAGTGAGCAGATAAACTAGGAAGATAGTAGATTTCCAAGGTCATTGGGAAATTAAGTAAAAGTATACAGTACTAAGCCCCCTAAATGCAGTGGTAACACATGTACAATGCTTACTTTTTCCTTGCTATTACAAAAGTCAAACAATGTACCTCTTTTCCACTTTACTTGAAAATGCTACATGTGGTTTTTTTGCTAGAAAGGCTTATAAAAGATGTCTTATAAGCTGAAACATCTTATCATGTTAATACTCTTTAGAGCAACATTAGCCAACATTGGAAATGGCAACATGTCTTATCTTTCTTTCTTCTGTTTCCAAGAAACCCTTTTATATAAGTTTTATGTGTTTATCATAAGGTGATTCAAAACTTCTGTTGTTCTGATTAATTTCTTATTTCCAACTTCAAGGCATGGACAACATTGGAGTGAATTTCATGACCATATAAGACCTCTAAGGATTCATGGAAGCTTAAGGTGAGAATTCTCCGGCTTTGGAAGCAACCTTTTCAGCTTGACATGATTTTAATGGATGAAAAGGTATTTGTTTTCATAACTTTCTTTTTGGTTATTTGTTTTCATGACTTTTTTTTAGTGTTATATGTCTAATGTTAAACTTAATTGGACTGCAAAGTGTTGAATCTAATCTATAGTACTGCTATTAAAAGGAGTTTTTTTCCAGGGTGAAAAAATTCAGGCTACCATTAAAAAGATGTTGATCCCTAATTTTGAGATGCTACTTCAAGAAGGTAGTATCATCATTCTAAGTAAGTTTGGTATTACGGAAAACAATGGTAAGTATCCAGTAATCAAACATCAATACAAGTTGAACTTCTATCGCAACACCATATGTAAAATCCTAAGATTTTCAAGACATGATGTTTGGATTCCGTTTTTGTAACTTTGACGGACATTCCATTAACAAACAACGCGGCTGTTTTGACTTTAGTGTTGGTGAGAGTTTCAGACTCCTTTTTTTCGTTATGAACCGTGAATGACTTTACGTTTTACTTACTTATCATATATGTTTTTGCAGATGTTATCGGTCATGTTGTTGAATGTGGTGATATAAACGTGTTTAGTCGAAATGGAAAAGAGAGCAAGCGGATTTCTTTGCAGTTGGAGAATGTAGAGTATGTTACCCTCTTCTTTGTTTTGTATATATTTTTTACTTTGATAATTTGTTTATATGTCTTTCTTCTAAATTCTTTTGTTAGCGGTAAGAAGATAAGTTGTACTTTATGGGACAACCATGCACAAGATTTTGCTACATTTGTTTCTACTGGAATTACAGAAGGATTTGTCATAATCATCATTCAGTTTGGAAAAGTTCGTTTATGGAACGGTATTTTCCAAATGTCTTTATATGTAGTACTTTTGAATTGCAATTTTTTTTCAACATATTAACCTTTTCATTATAATTTTACGTTGTAGGCAATCCTACTGTTCAGAATGCTTTGTTTGGTACTCGGTTGTTTCTAAATGAAGATGAACTTGCATATGACAAGGATTTGTTAAAAAAGGGAACATGACAAACTTCTTAAGTGTTTGACTGATGAACAGAAGACAGTGTACGAAAGCGTCATGTCTGCTGTTGAAATGGGTGATGGAGGCATGTTTTTTCTGTATGGATATGGTGGAACTGGTAAAACATTTATTTGGAAGACTTTATCAGCCGCGTTGCGCTCAAAAGGAGAGATAGTGTTAAATGTCGCATCAAGTGGAATTGCAGCCCTTTTACTAAGTGGTGGTAGAACGGCCCACTCTCGGTTTGCTATTCCTATAAACATTCATGAGGAATCATTTTGCTCCGTTAATCCAAACAGTGATTTGGCAGCTTTAATAAAAAAGGCCAAATTGATCATTTGGGACGAGGCACCAATGATACACAAGCACTGTTTTGAGGCTCTAGACCGAACTTTGAGAGATATTCTTCGTTTAAGTGATCCGTCTAATGAAGAAAAACTATTTGGTGGAAAGGTGGTAGTCTTTGGTGGTGATTTTAGACAGATTCTACCTGTTATTCCAAAAGGAAGTAGACATGACATAGTAAATGCGTCTTTAAATTCTTCTTATCTATGGGACCATTGTCGAGTGTTAAAATTAACTGGTTAATATGAGACTACAAGTCGGATCCTTGAATTCTGATTTAGATGAAATAAAAGAATTTGGAGAATGGATTTTGAAGATTGGAAACGGTACGGTTGGTGAACCCAATGATGGTGAAAGCATTGTTGAAGTCCCCGATGACATTTTGATTAAGGAATCAACTGATCCAGTAGGTTCTATTATATCATTTGTATATCCTAATGTTGTCCAAAAGTTATCTGATCATACGTACTTTCAAGATAAGGCTATTTTGGCACCAACACATGAAGTAGTGGATGTGATAAATGATCGGGTGTTGTCTATGATTCCAGGAGATGAAACAGTTTATCTAAGTTCAGATAGCATATGTGAATCAGATCAAGCAACAGACACAAATGCAGCTGTGTTTTCTCCCGACTTTCTAAATAGCCTAAAGTTTTCCGGTCTTCCAAACCACAAGCTCATTTTGAAAGTCGGCGTTATTATTATGTTACTTCGAAATATTGATCAACCTAATGGCTTATGCAATGGAACTAGGTTGCAAGTAGTGAGACTTGATAAGCATGTTATCGAAGCTAAGATAATAACAGGTATTTGATATTCATAAATAACTTTTCTATAGCATATTTGTTCAATTATTTTTACTTGGTGATATACTCATATACAAAAAATGCTATTTTAGTTTATTGACTTTATAAAAAAAATTCTTGTACTTACTTTTTTTATTGCTATTAATTAAAAAAAAGAGTTAATAACAATTTTATACCACATGTTTGTTTATTACAGGTAGTAATATTGGTGATACAACATTGATTACAACAAAAGATTGAGTCCTTCAGCTAAGAGAATACCATTCAAAAGTGTTAGAAACATTTTCCAATTGTCGTATGCTTTGCAATGAAAATTAACAAGAGTCGAGGACAATCTCTCGCACGTGTTGGTTTATTCTTACCACGCTTAGTTTTCACTCATGGTCAATTATATGTCGTCGTGTCTAGAGTAAAAAGTAAAAAAGGCTTAAAGGTATTAGTTTGTGATAATGATGGTAAGCTTATGACCACTACAACTAATGTAGTTTACAAAGAAGTCCTTTAGAATTTGTAATGCTACTAAGATATTTGTGCTACTTAAATGTACTTTTGTGATGGATCCATTCAATGGAAAATTATGAGATGTGTCTTAATTTGTGGAAGTATTTTTTCCATGTTGGAGTCTGCAATATACTTTATGTTAGTGATATCTCTAAACTTTATGTTAGTGATACATTTGGTAACATTATTTAAGGGACCCTGTTAACATTCAAGGTAGTTTTTAGATCGGGGTTTAATTTTCTTGTTTTTGTTTTGGGGTTACCGGCGTGATTGTCGTGATGTTTTTGTAGGTTGTGACTCTCATCTTGGGGAAGATCTGGGGTTCTGTGTTCTTATCTAGTAAAAGATGTGTTATATTTATGGGTTTTGCTAATGGCAGCCTTTAGGGTTGTCGTTATGAGAATGAATTTTATTACAAAGTCATCCCTGAATCATTATGATTGGATGTCAATTCCGAAAAATATGAATACAATCTCTAAAAATCTGGATGCAGAACAAAAATTTGATTTTGATTGGATGATTTCATTTATTACATTAAATTGTAGTAAAAATAATCCTCTTAAAGACAACCATAAAGGCTGCCATTAGCAAAACTCTATATTTATTATCATATGCATTTTATGTATGTATAATACGATAAAATATTGTGAGTAGAAAAAAAGTCGCATGGACGAACACTGTAACAAAGGGACCATTTATGTAATTTTAGTCAGGGACAATGGTTGCAAATTTTCGCTCTATGACAGATTATTTATGTAATTTGGAAGGTAAAATGGTAACGATACAAAAAGAAAGACAAAAAAAAAAACACATTAATGTACGCATAAAGTTTTTTTTATATGATGTTATAAAGGTATTTTAAAATAAATGTGATGATTATTTTAATGATTAGTCTTTTATAATATTCATTAAAGAGAAAAGTTCTATGTAGAACACTATCTAATCAAAGAACAATTCACTTCATCTCAACCATTCATTTTATTTCCATCTAATGGTTTAGATTAATTTTTATTTTTATTTAATTAAAAAACTCACTTTCATCCTATTTTTTTAAAATTAAATATCTCACAAACCGTTAATCGTTACGCAAAACGAAACATATCATCGCGACGAGAATTAAATCATCTTTCTATAGAGGGGCACTTCTATATACTTTCGAAGAACTTTTTTTTCGATTATTTTTTTTATTCACGTCTGAAAAAATCACATGTGATTTTACGAAATCACATGTGATTTTGATACAAATCACATGTGATTTTTTCAGACGTGAGTGAAAAAAAAATTCGGAAAAAAAGTTCGTCGAAAGTATATAGAAGTGCACTCTATAGAAAGATAAAAAAAATACTCGTCGCGATACTTTCGACGAACTTTTTTCCCGATTTTTTTTCAATCACGTCTGAAAAAATCGCATGTGATTTGTGATACAAATCACATGTGATTTCATTAAATCACGTGTGATTTTTTCAGACGTTACTGAAAAAAAAATCGAAAAAAAGTCGTCGAAAGTATATAGAAGTGCCCCTTTATAAAAAGATAAAAAAAATACTCGTCGCGATACTTTCGACGATCTTTTTTTCCCATTTTTTTTCAATCACGTCTGAAAAAATCACATGTGATTTTGTTATCTCAATCACTTGTGATTTCTTAAAAATCACATGTGTTTTGTCGAGGAATTGAAAAAAAAAAAATTTAGTTCGTCAAAAGTATATAAAAGTGCCCCTCTATAGAAAGATAAAAAAATACTCGTCGCGATGGTATATTTTTGGTCGTTTAACGATTTATCGTTTGCTAGATATTTGAGTTTTAAAAAAAAAGTGGAAAGCGAGTTTTTTTATTATGATGAAAAAATGAGTGGTTAGGATTCACCCATTTGTTCTTTAAGATAACCATGTTCTTTATGGATCTCACCTCATTCGTTAAAAGATAGGAGTACAATTAATTAGGGCCGTAGGGTGTGGAGCTATATAAACCGATTCTTAATTATTCATGTGTCATGCTTTCCATTCAACGCACATGCGTGTCGCATGTGTTTGCTTTTCTTCAACTAGGGTTATATAGTATAATTTTGCAATGATCATTTCAATTTCAGGTCTAGTCATGGTACAATATGTATACTAAATTTAGGTGTCTATGTTTACCATTTTGATAAAAATAAGTAGTTATCAGAAAAGTCGAATCTATTTCACTCTTGCATTCATCATTATAGCCAACTTTATTCAATTTTGTCAAACGTTAACACATGTGCAGCCAAACCTTCTATCACTATATAACTTGTTCTTCCCCCATTCAGTTTAACATATGCGCTTCACTTAAAACTACACACAAATTCTAAAGTAATGGAGATTTATTCCCACATTAGAACACCCTTCTTGTATATTGTTCTCTTAGCCGCTATGACCACCTTGAATTCAAAAAAGTTTTGTTTTTTTTTTTTTTTTTTGGTACAAAAGACATAGTTTCGTTCCACTTTTAGTCCAAAAGACTTAGTTTCGTTACACTTTTGGTCCAAAAGACATAGTTTCGTTTCCACTTTTGTCCAAAAATTTAGTCAAATTTACGGATGGACTAAAAAGTGGAACGAAACTATGTTTTTGTAGACCAAAAACTCAATTGTTTGAATTTAGGCACCAAAACAGTGACACCCCACATAGGACCAAGATAACTGTCACTTAACTTGCTTAGGCAAGAATAGTACGCATTAAGTTTTTGGATTCATACATTCCTTCAAGCGGTCGGTCGTTTGTTTTGAAAACTCATTCTTTTGTTTAACAAGTTGTGATTCTAAAGAGAATTCCAAACTTTCACCTTTTAAAAGATTAACAAATATCTTAAATCCTCCCCTCACGCATTTTTCTTTAAGATCCCAGTACAAAATTTTACCACAATTAGAAGTATCTATAACATCTGGGACCAAAAAAGAGTTTCTAAGAACGTTTTCATTTCATGCTTTTATTTAATATCCCAATCTTTTATCCTCAAATCCTCATTGCCCTTACTTTATCATTAATTAAGTTCATTTAAATGAAAAATCAAGTTGGAAGTTAAAGAAAAAGCTTGATTACTACTTGTAGCTTTTATGATCTTTAGAATTTTCATCCAAATGTTCTTTTAAAAGCTTGTGTTGGTTGTATTTCAAATGGTTCAAAGGTTTTGCGGGAATCACTTCCTCATATGTCATGTTGTCTCTTTCGGTGACCTGCACTCCTTTGCCATATGCCTAAACCCATTACAATTAAAATCAATTTTATTAAGTCTGCTGCACCACCCGTTGTCTTACACCTTTCCATATTTACTAGCAATTACAACTGCCCATCTGGATTCTCATTCTTCCCTTTCTGACGTTTATTCCAATTATCCTGTCATTTCTTTGAAGGATTCTCAATAGCTCTGTATCGAGTATTAGAAGATGTTAGAGCCGTCTGCATCGCTCTGGTAGGTTTGATAGATGTTTTTTGAAAGTATCTATAGACTGTGAGAGCAAAGATTACATGTAGTTCTCCCGCTCTCCATATCCCCCTCATCGTCTCACAGAAGAGGTGTCTCCGACCGTATCCCCCCCCCCCCCCCCCCCCCACTCACTACATACTCCCCATACTTCCCAATTTCCATATTCTAGCATTACCTACAGATCAACCATCACGATCGCGTGAAGGTCCGGCGGCTATAATCTCTCCACTCCATGTGCTTTTGCTTCTTAGGTAGCATTCTCTTGTGATATAGATAATGTTGTTTTTGTTGGTTGAAAAGATGGTTATTGGTGCTTGATGATGGTAGGTTGATTAAGCATTAAGAGTTATGAGATGACTCGCGCACATGAGTCGCAGCAACAAGTGGTTGGGGTTCGTAGTCCTTGCTAGTGTTTCTGCTCTTTATTTCATTCTACTCCATTCTGATGGTTGCTTTAAGGATGTCAACGGAGTTTTCGATATGAGCACTCTCTCTCGCTCTCACGATTGAGTCCACAAATCATGTGCTTGTTTCCTAGTAACAACAGCCGTCTCTGATGAATCATAGGTCAAGACACAACCCTTGAACCACTTCCTGCGTTGCTGAGCGGTGATACCAGCCTCAAGCCAACTGACATTATTATGATGATTGTTGACAATGTCTTGTTTCTGACCAATTCATTCCATCTTACTGTAAAACTTGTTTAGTACGGTTCAAGTGTCTCTCTTCTTGTGAGGTAAACTTACCCAATCACAGAATATTCGTCTCGACATCTTGCCTGTTGATATTTTCACATTTCTTCACCTTTCAATTGCTATCCACATATCTTGAGCTGTGTAACAAGCATCAACTGTGGAGTTAGATATCATTGTCTATCCCATGTAATATGATATGTATTAGCTTCTCTTTAAATCAATCAATGCTTGTTTTTTCTCTGTCTTAACATTTTCGAATGTTTCGTGAACTATTATGGTGGTTGTCCAAGAGAAGTTTTTAGCTGCAGATGTAAAGGTTGTTGAATAACTTGATATTGATACAGGTTCATGTTCAATGCATTGTCAGATTTTAATTGATTGAAGAGTTTTGTGTATGGTGTTTCATGTGAACCGTCACCCTACCTCCCTTGTATTGGATAGAATTGTGATTATAACTGATCACTATGATTATAATTCTTTCTTTTTGTCCCTCAAGTAGTGTATTCAAGATATTGAGAATTACAAATACACATGAAAATCATAAAAGATTTCACAAGTTGGTGAATCACTAAACTCACACACAACGAATTGATTCTTGAATGTGAATGAACATGTGTGTATTTACACTTCAAGAAGGAAGTTATGCTATTAATCTAGTCGTGGCTAGATAAACGACTAAGTGGATTAGAGATCCAGTTTGTCTAAATTCCAATGTGATGCGTTGTATAGAAATATCTTTGAAGATGGTCATTTGTGACCGAAGAGTTGAGTAGGGACTTTTCGGATATTTTAATAAGTCTCTGACGGGAGACGTATTAAGAGATGCTAGAGGCATGGGTTTGAAACCATTGAGAATCATTTGGTGATGGAAACCCAACTTGAATGTAGTGCTCCTACATTACGAGTTTAAAGGGTAATAACGGAGTCACTAATTGATAGAAGGTGCTATCTACCAAATTGACCCATGTATAGCTAAGATAGCACGGCGTTGCCGAAAATGAGGATGTGATTACTCTCTTAACAAAGCTTTTGAGGCGTCTTAGCAACGAAGACGTTAAAGTAGCTTTGCCTATATGACCTAGAGGTGGTGCCGCCTTGAATAGAAAGTGTGTGGTTTCTTTCTTAGAAGGTCATGAATCAGGATTAAGCTCATGGCCATATTCGCGCTCAGAGAGAACACTTTGGTTACGATAGGAAGTGTGTATAAGTACGCACATAAAGTTACAAAGGTTTGTGGTTTAATCTTCGGACACCATTGAATCAATTTTATTTGTGTACTTAAAGTAAAAGGGGTTTAATCTTCGTGACACCACCGTGACACAACCTATTAGAGTAGCAGAAAACCTCCCAACATGGCTGGGGATTGTTGGGACTTATGTTGATGTTCGCAAGTTTGGCCACTTACGAAGCACAAAGTACAAACTATTGAAGCTGCAATTAATTGTATTTACTATATAGCAATTGGTACAAGTTGGAGTAGCAATTGTATGTGAATTAGTGGTTGACCTATTCGTATGAGTTAGTGGTGGATCTGGTTTCACATTTGACTAATAACCTCCCACCATCTCCTTTTATTTTGGGATATCACGTTTACCAATTTTGCTATATAAAGAAAGTATGCGAGTGCATGTCTGATATATACAAAAGGGCCCATATTCACTCCAAACATATACCCTGTTGTATGCTTCTATGATTATGTCCTTGTTTCTGCTACCACCATCGTGTTGTAATCATGAGTTGTTGCTACTCAACGATTACGTGTGTAGGACTGTATCAATCCTGGGTGCTTAGGCTTGGAGACACGAGCAACTTACGGAGTGCCAAAAGTACTTTAAAGGACAGGGATTTAGCATCCCATACGGTTCTGTTTGTTACGTGTTTAATAGGTACGAAGACGCAAGTTGATCATCGTGATGATATTTGTTGCTGGTATATACGAGTTGTTGGGTTCGGTCTTGTGAGGCTATTATGGCTTCTCATCAGATCAGCAAGGTATTTCCACCATATTTATCTATATCTATACTACTATATAAAGCATTTATAATGTGGGACCCATTAAAAATTAAGATAAGGAGGTGCAATCTTGACCATCCATCTCATTTTAAGAAACCACATCATAAAGTGACATGTGTCACCTTTTGATTAAAAATTCACCTCTATTTTCAAATTGAAATATCTTTTTATCAATTTAATTTTATTATGATCTAATTTCACCATATTTTTTAAAATTTTATGCTCTTTCATTCAACATCCATTTTGATATATTTTTATAATTTTTTGTTTTTTACATTTTTAGCGGGTTTATTTTATGTTGATTTGTATTTTTTACAACTTTAACCTTAATTAAATATGAACTTGATACGTTAAAACTATATATTTTCGGAGAGAGTGTTGTCTTTTTACATGCGAGAATGATGATGTTAATATGGTATTGCGGGAAAGCTACGGGAAACTCAAACGAACATATACATTCAAAGTGTTGTGAAATGAAATTACTAGCGGGTAGGAAATTGCGTAAAGAGTTGAGTTAGTAAAATTTTTATTGCCGCCGCTATGCGCGGGTAACCAACTAGTTTATTAAAACATATAAGCTGCGAGAGAACACTTATATCCAACAGTCTGCTCGTGCCTGAACTTTGTTTCCATCACGGTTTTCTCTTTTATTGTTTGGAATTCAATATTTGTGTCAGTGATACAAATTGAACTATCTTTTGTGTGCTAGGTATCTTAAAATTTAGCAAGCAAGATCAAATTAGTTTCAAGTTTTTATTATCTATTATGACCTCTTAATTATGATAGCCCGAACGATAGTATGATGAGCTATACGACCTATAAATAATCAAAGTGTTTAGTACTTATACGACCTATATTGGATTAGGTTGCCTTCGGATTCCTTCGTGACGCATTTTCTATTTTGAATACTTGTTGATTTCCATTCACTCAAGGTGAGTTCATAGCCCCCTTTTTCTACAATTGTTTTACAAAATCTACGGGGTGAATTACATTGCTTGTTTTACTATTGGACACAAGTGTTTTTCAAAGTGTATGCTATCCAGATTACTGCCTGATTATTAATGCCTAAGTTACCTTATTGCCGTGAAGTCCCTATTTATCATGAACCGTTAATTGCTATTATAGTGAGCGCTAGTGTTATGGATAGATCTATCGGGACTGACAATCCCCACCTTTACTTGGGTCACTAGTTTGATCGGGTGCATTTAACATTGAGAGGTGTTAGGGTGTTGGCAAGCATCCTATTTTCTGATTGGGGCACAAATCTAGTTAAGGCTTCGGTGTCATGAGCTTAGTGCAATAATAAATGTTTTGGACTTCTGAATGTGTTTCAGAGTCTACTATTACTTCGATCTTGTGGTCCACCCTTTTTACTGATAAACCTATGATTTCACTCAACCTTTGTGTTGACTTTTAGCATGTAATTTCAGGTCCTAGAGTATGAAGATTGGACGGGAGCCGTGGCGGATATCAATGAAGACGGATTCTGTGTTTTATCTAAAGTTTATGCAACTTTTATTATCTTTAAAAACTTAAGTCATCTTTTGGTATTATGAAGCTTTTGTTTAATTAAGAAGGTTTATGACTTTTAAAACTTATGGGACCTAATGTATGAACTCTGATATTTTGCTACGGCATCGAATGAAATCTTATCTTAAAACGTCCATTTAAGGTCGTTTCCTATATCTTGTTTGTTGTACTTTGACGTAGCACCCCATTGTTACCTTTCCGCTGCTACCTGATTTTGGGGGTGTTACATCCTATATGAGAAGGATGAATGGTCCAATTATATAAATCGGATGGGAGCGCAATAGTGCACACGACTTGAAACGAGTCGTAATATTTACATTCAGTCATCACCACTCTATATTTTTATGTTCACTTAGTGATTGTTCATCCCAATTTCATCGCGTGGCCAAGATCGACTTAAACAAACAAACGACAGCCAGCCTAATTAAATACTTCATCTGTACTATTTTTATTGTTCACGTTTTCTTTTAGCATGTCTCATTTTAATTGTCCACTACTAAAAATAGATAGGGAAGCTTGATTAAATTTACTATATTACCTTTGTTTGAAATTATTATTACAAACTTTAAAGAAAACTTTAATTAATTAAATAAGGGTAAAACTGTCAAAAAGTAAGAAAGAGAAAACAGTAACAAATGCACTTTTCTTAAACTGTGTGTTTTTTTGTCAGGGAAGAATAATTTTAGGATGGAGGGAGTATCTTATTAAATACGTTCAACCAATGTTTTGAAAACCGGGTCTCTAATCGACCCGGTCGAGTCACCGGGTCACCGGTCCAACCGGTTCAACTACTGGGTCAACCCGGTTTTCAAAAATAATAATAATAATAATATTTAACAAAAAATATATGTATAAATTATGAATACTATGTATAAATTATGAATACTTTATATACCGAGCCTAAAAACCATTTACTAACAAATATAACATGTAAAAATAAAATTACGTCGCAAATATATATACAATAAACAATCAAACTTACATTACATTAAAAAAAAATTGAAACATCCAAAACGCTCTGACGGTCTCGGTGAAGCGGGGTCGAGTCAGACCCGGGTGCACCTCAAACATGACGGGTCTAACAGGGTTCGAAAAAGTATAAAACCGTTTAGAGATAACTAAGTCATTGACCCAGATAATAGATTTAATGATTCTTCGACCGCGATACACTTAGGTAAACCAATGATTCAATTAACCAGGTGATTATAATCACTTGACATATTAGAGACAGAACCGAATCTACCAAGGATTATTAAACATAGATACCGACGATGGCATTGGTAAGAGGTTCGCCCTCAAAGTCCAATACCGAGGTTCTCAAACCTTTAGACGCATGCAGTTACATCTTGCAATTACAACTAAGCACAGTATAGCAATTTGTTTGTGTTGTTGGAACATAATACAGTTTTTAAAGCACTATGGTCTCTTAAAAAACACAATTTGGACACCACCCTCAAAGAGCGAGCAAAAACAGGACACATAGTTACCTTTTGTGAATTTGGCCATTTGGGTAGGGAAGTGATTTGGTAGGCACCAAATTTTTTAGCACAACAGCAGCAACGATTAATTTCCGCTGCTAAATACTAGAGTGGTATTAGTCTAACTATAGTCGTTGCAGTTATGTTGGATTATAACGATTGTCACTTAAAATGATGAATAATGTGCTAAGGAAAAAATGATGCACAATCACTTCCGCTGTTCATAGGTCATACAAACGGTATCGGAGAGCCTACATAGACCAAGTTAGAAACAGGCAACTCTGCAGTCAACTGAAAATCCATTAATAAAATAGCAAACCTGTATCAAGGATCTAATAAATGAGTTATTTTTGAAAGTTTAACGAGGCTCTCTAGTCACTCTGAGATGTCTCTACGACATTCTGTACTACGCAATAATATGTTTTAGTAGTAATACATGCTAACAGCAGAAAACTTTCCTTCTAGACATCTCTTTTAGATGCATTGTACTTGAATCTTGACCAGTGAAAATGGTTGAGAAGCATCGACTACTATAATGAGTAGACATAAAGATGCTATTTGCTCGTCTCTAGAAAATGACATAGGCTGGATATAACGACGTCATTTTTATCGTTAGCCGCTACACGAAATTGCATTGCTTGCGGTTTCATCAAAGAGACCCGTAATTTCTTGCAAGAGCCATCCAACAGTGAGAGATAGCGCTTCGAGATCGCTAGCAAAGTTACACACTTGATGCAACATAATACTCGAGCGAAAAAAGGGTTCAGAGGCTGGTGACAGCCAGAGCTAAACACATGCAAACTAAGAACTAGTAGTGTACACGAGATACTAGGTCTAGATAGTATGCTGTTACAGCTTAGAGATGTGGTGAGTGAAGCTGATGATCTGTTGGATGAGGTTCAGTATGAAGTGTTAAGGCGTGAGGTTAAGAAACGAGATCACACAACCAGAAAGATACGTTGTCACCCGAGTTTGAATAAGTTTTCATTTCGTAGAAAAATGAGTCATAAAATAGAAAACATTATCACGCAGTTGTCAGAGATCAACAAACAAGCACTCGAGTTAGGACTACAAATTGAACAGCAAGGCTATCTTCCAAATAGTCTTCATAAGGAGACTCATTCATATTTAGACGAATTCAAGATTGTTGGGAGGGAGAACGATGAACTACATATAGTGAACCTTTTAACGGAATCGAAAAAAGAAGAAAAACTAATGATTATTCCTATTGTGGGAATGGGTGGGATTGGGAAGACGGCTTTAGCTAAGTCGGTCTACAATAATCCAAAAATCAAGAAAGAGTTTGATGCTAAAGCTTGGTCGTGTGTGTCGGTTAAGGTTGACATCAATAGACTTCTGGAAATGATCTATGAATCCGTAACCCGTAAGAAATGTGAGCTACCAACTATGGAAAATTTGGTTACAAAACTACGAGAAGAATTGGGATCAAAAAGATATTTGCTAGTCCTAGATGATGTGTGGGACGAACGGAGAGCATACTGGGATGAATTTAGGAGTTGTATGGAAAATGTGAATTCACAGAATGGAAATGCCATTATTGTCACCACACGAAAACATGAAATCGGAACAAATGAAATGAAAAAGAATTCTCGTACTTTGCAAGGTCTTTCAGATGATGAGGGTTGGTTCATGCTTAAAGAAAGAGCAAACCCGTTGCCACAACTGGAGGAAATAGGGCGTGATGTTGTGAAAAAATGTCATGGTTTGCCATTGTTAGTAAAGGTAATAGGAAGCATGTTGCAAAATTACAGTGGTGACAAAGATAAATGGTTATCCGTCCAAGAAAGCATGGTTTGGGGTGAAGAAGAAGGTGACATGGTTCTAAGCACCTTGAAACTAAGCTTTGACAGTTTGCCGAATTCGATTACCAAGCAATGCTTTGCATATTGTTCGATATTTGAGAAGGACACAGTCATGAAAAAGAAAGAACTTATCCAACTTTGGATGGCTTTAGGGTTGCTTCAAGTGGATGGCACGAGAAAAAGGGATATGGAAGATGTGGGAAATGATATTTTCAAAATCTTGGTAAGTAATTCCTTGTTCCAAGATGTTGAAATGGATGAGTATGGTTATGTGTATAGTTGTAAGATGCATGATTTAGTCCATGATCTTTCTTTACATCTTTCTGGTGATGAAAGCTTGTGTTTGCTGGTTCCGAATAGTGATAAAGTACACAAGCCTCATTTAAAACATCTATCTATCTACCAAGAAAAAGACAGCAATTCATTTTGGTATAAATTCGTAGAGGAAACGGGAAGTAGAAGTTTGCACACGCTGTTTTTGAAAGGAGCTGGGAAGAATTCATTTCAAGATTTCAAGTGCCTGCGTATCTTAAAGTTAACTGACAAGAGACAAACAAGGATAGATGAGTCAGTTGGAGATTTGGTGCATCTTAGGTATCTTGATTTGTCACATACCTTTATCTATGTTCTTCCGAAATCTATTAGCAAACTTCATCATCTGCAAACTTTGAAGCTGCTTTGGTGTTCTAAGTTTAAGAAGTTCCCAGAAGGCATGCGAAATTTGATAAGCCTACGACATCTCGAGTTCAGAGAACATGTTATCTCCCCAAAGGACGTGGGACAATTGACTTCTCTTCGAACATTGTCTTCCTTTAGAGTGGGCCGAGAGAAAGGATACCAAACTGGAGAGCTAGGCAGTTTAAAACACCTTGGGGGGAAACTTGTCATTCTTAATCTTGAAGAAGTAGGCAGCAAAGAAGAAGCAATCGAGGCAGACTTAGTAGGAAAGAAGAATCCATACAAGATAGAATTCCATTGGAATACAAGCGAAGAGGGTTCGAGAAGAAAGGACAAGGATATATTGGAAGGCTTGCAAACCCCTACAAATGTGAAAAGCTTGAAAATCAAAAACTATTCGAGTGATTGTTTACCTGAGTGGGTAATGAATATGTCAACTAATGCTGGAGGGAAATGGATTTCCCTTGACAAGCTTGTGGATGTCACATTATCGGGATGTCGCAACGTCCTCAGTCTTCCAATGGTTTGGAAGCTGCCACTTCTTCGTGATCTTGTGTTAAGTGATATGGACGGCTTGACAAGTTTAAGTAGCTCTGTGGGCCTAGGATCAAGTGAGCCCTTATCTCCATCGTTGAAAACGCTCAGACTATCTGGTATGAATCTCTGCCTGGAAAAATGACAGATCACACGGAACTCCTCAACCGATGAATCGCCTGTGCTCGAGATTTTGTCCATAGAAAACTGCCCGAAAATCATCCTCTTATATGAACATTATCCCCATCCTCTTGTTATATTAGTGATTAAGAAGTGCACAAATCTCGAGTCCATTCGGAGTTTACAAGGGCTCACATCTCTTCAAATTCTAAAAATCAAATACTGTGATAGTCTTTCAGGAATACACGACCTTGGTGGTTCTTTGAGGGAAGTGAGAATATCTGACTGCCCTAGTCTTTTAGGAATACCCGATTTGCACAACCTTGGTGTTCTTCTTCTCGACAGTGCAACTGACCTCCCCGCCTTTATACTCTCATTGAGCCTTCACTCTTCTGAACACTGCACCTAGCTCTGAGAGTGAGAACACACTGACCACGTGACCTTCTACCAATCTCCACTCTCCAGCCTCTCTGTTTATTCCCTGATAAAGGGCACCTATAGATCGTTGCGCGACATCATCCCCTGAACAGAACTCGTAACAGGATCGGTCGAGTCACAGCGCTGAGTAGAGATCACGCTGGCTCAACACGCTCGGATACGCGAATGGCCCTGGGACTCAGTCGCCCCGACACCGACTCTAGTGATCACACAAGACTCGACCACGGGCACTAGAGAGGGTTAGTACGATGACTGAGCATTGACAGAGGGCCTACTAGGGTGAGACAGCGCCACGCTATTCTGTCCGGGCGACGATACTAGCCACGTATAAGCTCAGCGCATGGATACACACGCCTCTGGTGGGGAGCGGAGCGCTGTCACACGTCATTCAGTGCGTTATATGAGAGACCTGTACATGACTCAGGAGGCGATAAGCGTCCTAACAGCGTATTATTCCCATCGAGAGTGTATAGTTAGAACACACACACCATTGATACTACATATAGTGGCTACCCTCACGGGATCTCTGTATAGACTCAGGAGTTCTCTACACAGCGAGCAGGTCAGCGGCGCGTTATGATCGGCGGGCCCACAGAAGGTCTCGTCAGTGAGAGACAGTATTATACCTAGAGAGACATGTGCTGCAACTCAGCGTCCCCTCAGGCGCAGAGTCGCTCTTGAAAGCACAGTCACTCATGATTCTGCGTATCACAATAACGGTAGGTTGTGAGAGCGGTAGTTAATAATATAACGCACACACTGAAGTGATGATGGGAATATTTGTTGCATGGTCCCATGGATGGAAAATGGATCTCTTTTATGGGGGCAGATCAATTGGATAGTAGAGAACATCGCATCAGGATTATCATTGGTCTGATATATTCCACTACGTAGTGAGACAAAACTCGAAGATTAAGTAGTGTATTGACATATATGATCAAGTGAACTACAGGAATTCTTCAGTGATGTCAGAGCTGTATGCATCAAGTAGAGGTTCTGTCTCGAGTCTTGACAACTACATATTGTACACAACAACAAACTCTCTGTACCCGCTTTAGTCTCACTGGATTTATAACTAGGTAGTGAGGCTACTACGGAGACGTCATGACAAATAGTACATGTTAGTGATAGAGTTTGGTCTGGTCGATCGACACCATCATATGAGTGCATCACACACTATGGTATAGACAGTCTGTAAGATATATTTCAACAAGAGGTGACGAGTATTGAGTTCGCATTTTAGTCATACAGTCCACTCGATAGCAGAGCAGAGGCACACCGTAGACGGATGTCTGACTGAGTTAGAGTTCTCTTTTTCGAAGGTGGGGGTTTACATCGGGTATGGAACATCTACATTCCATAGCGACATGGTGGACAGTGCAGAGCTGGAGGAGCATAAGACATGAGAGAGATGTATATGAGAGGACATGTTGAGTGAGTGTGAGCTCGGTACCTTTCACTCCGGGGTGTGATGATTGTGAAGTGCATGTTGAGAGACAGGCATATCGAGACAATGTATGGATCATTGTGTATGTCTTCTGTCAGGTTGTTAAGTAAGAGGGAAGTGGGTAATCAATTGAGAGACAGAGATAGACATTAGGGATGACGTTGGGACAGGTGGAGCAATGGTGATAGCGCGCGCGATGTGAGTGTGTACACGCTTCGTCGTGCATGGAGCGTCATGAAATGAGGAAAAGGCCTAGTGGTGTGTATATAACGGGATGATGGGACAGACGAGATGCGTGTGTCTACAGATCTGAGCGTACTATCATAGGGGCTCTATCTGATACGCACAGTAGGTACTTAGAGAGGTTGCACTCTGGGTTATAGTTTGTGGGGGGGAGTGATGGAGTCTCTAGTGTGCTTGAGTATGGTGTCAGACACAGAGGAGTGAGGAGCTCTAGAGCGAGTGTGATATAGTGAAGTGAGCTGAGAGGTGCGATCGTTACAAGTGTGAATAGGTCACTTGATTGAGCTCGGTCGCACGCGCATCTACACATATTGGTTCTCGGGTTGACAGACATTCTACAGTAGGTCGAGCAGGTGGGATGTATCTTTGAGCAACACAGTGTACAGGGCTGTTTAGTTGCAGTACACGCTAGATAGAGTATGGGAGGAGGGGGTATATTGGTTGGGAGACAGTTGTATAGTGGTATGTGTACTAGGGAGGACCGTGATGAGCTGTATCAATATTGTGAGCAGGATAAAGATACAGGAGTCAAAGGATAGGCACATCAGTCACAATTGTATTCAGGAAGAGCGTGGGGAAATGAGTACGTGGAGGTGGGAACGATTATGTGGAGGGAGTGGCGTCTATAGTGACTTGGTGGTGTGAGTGCGCATGTCTGCTAGGGCTGTGTTCTACCATGAAGTAGAGGGAAGATTTGACACACCTTATGGGCAACGTGAGGGAGATGTGAACTAGGATGAGTTTGATAGCAGATGGGTTGTGCTTATACACTTAGGGCACGTCTGCTAGGACCTCTGAGGGCGAGAGGTGGGAGGGAGACACACAGTTCGGGGTGGTAGACGAGTGAGGACTGAGGTAGTACAGCACAACATAATACGTCACAGCACAACTAGAGTTACTGAGTGTGTGGAGCAGCAGATAGGATCGAGCAGAGTGACACGGGAGAGCTACAGTGTTATTATAGTATGATATGGGATCTGAGCCTATGAGTTGCACACATAATGTATACATGGGAGTGAGTGTCTAATCGCACACGGGGTAAGTAGCTTGGATTTAAAGGTGGTTGTGTACTAGTGGCGGACAAGAGGATTATGGGGGGGTTGGTCGATGGGAATATTGGTTTTTGGGGGGGTGGGTTTAAGGGGTAAGGGAGTGTGTGGGCACCTGTTATATGTGTCTTGTACAAAAAATGGTCTGCGACTCTGAGATCTGAGTGCTCTTGTATTTCAAGAGACAATTATGTAGAGAGGCAGACGGGATATTCTGAGGTCAACTGTGACAGAGGACAGGAGTGTAGAGGTGTTCATTGTGATGATGGAGGATGAGGGGAGTTGATGCGTCAAGTCACGCATACAATGGTTGTGTGGAATCACACTCATATCAGATCATAACAGATGTACAGCAGACAGGAGATTGGGGAAGCGTTCGAATCTGTCATTTGACGAACGATGACACGCTCTACGATCGAGTGAGAACACTCTAAACATGAGAGAGCAGGCACTTAGAGAGGGGTGTACGGTTATTGACGCAGTCCGAGCCACTGGAGACTATTAGATATAGTGGTAGTGCGTCTTGGGATCGGAGCGTCATAGTGGAGAGAGAGATGGAGTAGGAGATTCAGACAGCTCAAGTAGACCATCACAGTGATATGACGTGCTCAACGTCTATTGATAGAGAGCTAGTTTTTATGGTGTGGTGAGGGAGTTTGGGAGTGTAGAAGTGCAATAACACTCAGGTAGAGTGTGTGGTAGTAGTCCGTCAGTGTCATGTGCATTCTGGGATACAGGAGGGTGCACGGATTTTGAGTGACGTAGGTGACAACTAGTACGCACTAGAGGGGGGTTGGGTACAATTGAAACAGGAACACGGAACTGTTTATGGGTGTGTTGGGTGGATGAATGGGTGAAGAATAGGGACCGATTAGAGACACAGTGATAGTGCTCTGCATAGGGAGGACTAGGTGTGGCGCATTGGCATACTTAGGCGTGCGTACTACATGTGGATCACAACAGGTTGATGGGGGGGTTTTATTTGAGTAAAGCTTAAGATGAGTTAGGTTAGATGAGACTGGTAAAGATCTTGAGAGCCAGGGGAGGAGGGGGGTGGTGTGCGACGGGTGGCTGTTATGAGATAGAGATGGATATTTAGGTATGGGACAGAGTTCATTTGAGTAGGACTGAGAAGTGGGTTGGAGGGAAATGAAAAGGAGTAGGGAAATATAAGATTAATGGATGAGGTATGGAGTAATTGGGAGTTGAGTAAGGATAGGGGTGGAGTGGAAGGATGGGAGGGGGTGAATATGTAATGAATTGTTGGGAGTGGGAGGTGAGAGGAGGAGGGGGGGTGAGGGGTTGGGGTGGAGTTGTAATGTGGGGGTGGAAGAAGTGGGTGATTGATTGTAGTGAAATAAGTGAAAATAGAAAAAAGAATATGAATAAATAAAAATTAAAAAATTATAGACCGAACACACCCCCCACGCCAACACGGCCTTCCCACCGCGCGACTACACACCAAGAACCCCCAATAAATACCGAGCCCAGCCCCACCGCGACATACTAGCCCTCGGCCCTACCCGACCCCCACACCTACATGCGCCGAGCCACCACCCTCCCATCCCCTGCCGGCCCCTCACCTTCCCACCCTGGACACCTCCTCCGGCCCGTCCCACCTCCACCCGCAGAGCCTTCCCACCACACCGCCCCCCTATACAGAGCCCAACCCCCTCACCCCCTGCCCCCCTGAGCCCACACCCCCTCGCCTCCCTGACCGTACCCCAGGATTATTCCGGCAACGCCAGAGCCCCGCCGCACCCCTGCTACCACCCCCTCGCCCTCTTCACTCCTTTTTGAGGCCACCGCCCTCGCCCCGCTCGCCACAATACCCACCGGCCGACCGCGTCCGCCTACCGTGCCCACCCTACCCTCCCCACTTCCGCCCCCCGACACTAAGCTAAATGTCGAGTCCTAATCTTAGCTAGAACCAATCTACCACCCATACTTGTATTTTGAGGACCGAAATACTAACCGACACACCATCTTGAAGAAGACCGAAGTTCTTCTCTTGCATTTGAGGGAAGAAGAAAAAGATAGAAGATTGGATCGCATTTAAACAAGATTAAACAAGTTAAATGATCAAAAGTTTAAAGAAATTTAATGAGATCTAGAGAGAGAAAGAACTGAAAGAAATTCATGCAAAAGGGTTGTCAAAATAGTTAGAAGTGACCCACTATTTATACGAGCTGAAAGACAGCTGTCAAGGAACGACGGTCCCAGATATATTAGGGGGCCGCCGGATATTTAAGGGGGCCACCGGCCTATTTAAGGGACTGCCCTGACAGACGCTCCTGTTTTTGTCTTTTTGTGGGGAATGTTTATCTAGATGAACTGTATTCAGTTTTGGGGGAAAGTTTGAATTTCAAATTTATGTTTTTAAATTAAAACATTATTAAAACTATTTTGTGTAAATAATTTTTGAGAAATTCTTTTGTTATATTTATAAATATATAAAATTTAAGACAAAAACTTATTTCTTTGATCATCCAACAAGTTTAATGTTGTTTGTACATACCTTATGTGATTTACGTCGGGTGAAAACAAATGTCGGTGTTGATGTAGACATGAGACGTCGAGAGATGTAGATGCATGTATGCATTTATGATTTGTGATTACGATTAACTTGCGCACTTTACATTATGTATTACAAGTCATATATTTTTCATCACCAAAACATAAAGAGATCGTATAGATTAAATATCGTAATATTTGCACTAACAATCTCCCCCTTTTTGATGATGACAAAATATGTAAACTATAGCACATAGTAAAGTTTAAAAGTTACTCGTTTACACTCCATTCTCCCTCTTTTGTCGAAGCAAAAAGGTATTATGTGGATAAGGGTTGGAGCATATAGGTTGGAGGTTTGAGAAGAAGACGTGAGAGGAGGGTATGTGCTCCGGGTATATACGTTGGAGGAATGAGAAGAAGGTAGGTACTCCGAGTATATAAGTTTGTGGTATAAGGAGAACATATAAGAAATAAAGGTAAAGGTGATTGTGTGTGTCTTGGATAGTTTAGAAAAAGTTATGAGAGGTGAGAAGTAGGCAAGAGAAGAATGTAGGTACTTTGAGTATATAGGTTGAAGAAATAAGGAAAAGATAGGTGATCTAAGTATATTGGTTGGAGAAATGAGAAGATAACATAAGAAATAAGGTTGAGGTGGTTTTGTGTTTCTTGGATAATTTAGACGAGGTTATGAGAAATGAGAAGAAGGCTTGAAAAGAAGGTAGGTACTTCAAGTATATAAGTTGAAGGTATGAGAAGAGGACCTTAAGGTTGAGGTTGATTTTGAAGTGGAGGATGTGAAGTATTTAGAATATGAATGAGACCTTCATCGTATTTTACAATCCCCGATCCTATATTCATATAAAGGTGAGCTTGCATCATCCTTAGTGAAGTATTCTATCTATTCACAGTTTACCAACTCCATTGTTATTTACCCGCATATCTCCTTTCCCCCTTGCTCATTCATCCCAATGGCTAATGCTAAACTTGCAAAACTGATCTCTAGTGATCATGGATCAAATAAATTATCATCGAAGCTCAAAAAGTATGATGAATGCAATTTAAATGAGTAGGACACTTGTAAGTGCTCCTCCTAGGTGTAAGCTCCCCCTTGTTTGAGGCACTAAAGAATCAAGATATAAATGTGTGCTACAAAACAAAGTTAGCAGACAAGTGCACACACACACACACACACACACACATATATATATATAACAAGATATTAGCATGGAACTAGAAATGCACATTTAGATGTTTTTATTCTAAAATATGACACCTTGAAAAAGAATTAGAAACTAGACGCATGCTACTATTATTTCAAAATCAACAACCTAAATGATTAAAATAAAAAGACTCGAGACGTATGTCTAATGACTAAGATTCGATCGAACTTTAATAAACGAGAATGGGATTCGTTTATTGATTGACACAAAAATATTATGAGACTGGCCTTTTTTTAAGGTAGATGAATCACACTTAATATCTTGGCGAAATATGTTTAAAAATATACTTTAAAAGGATAAAAAGAAAAATAAGACTAGGATGGAGACGATGTGCTCTTAGATGTGAATGAAAATGATTCCTAGAGTACGGAGTGGGACAAGGATTGAGCGAAAACTAAGAAGGAACGTGTTGACGAGAGGTTGATAAAAAAGATTGATATATCGTTTGCACTAACAATTGATGTGCATATGATCCTATCGAGACAAAGGTGGATGATTGGGACTTCAAAGGTTTGTTTGGTGTTTTGTTGGTTGACAATGTTGAGGAACAAAGTGGGATATGAAATGAGGTGGTAGTTCTTTCATGGTGAAAGAAAAATAAGAGACTCAACAATGTGGTGACTCAATAACACTTGAAGATTGAGTATCTTCTTTATGTTCTTCACTTTCTAGAAAGTGTAAAGTTTAGCGAAGGAGTGACATTTGCATTTCGTAAATTACTTAAATATTTCGTATGAAATAATTAAGTTGTCAAGGGATATAGGAGGAATTCTAATAGTAACAAGACTATTAGAAGAGAAAAGGAACGTTTAGAAGTGAGAAGAAACGTCAGAAGTAGAAAGACTATTAGAAGTCAAATGACTTATTAAAAGGGAGAAGAAACATTTAGGAATGAAAAGAATCGTCTATAGAAGAGAAGAGACTATTAGAGTTGAGATAAGACGTATGCGAGATGTGAGTACCAAGGTTTGTATGTGAAGGGATTTATGAGTAAGGAGATTGCAAGGATTGTGTTTGAGACGCATTTCATTATGAAATTCACTTGACTATTCACACCATAAGCAATGATGCCTATGAGAATTGGGATATGAGGATGACCCATTGATCTTTAGAGAGAGATTGAGCATAGGTTTGGGTGTAGAGTAGACGTCAGCTCGTAGCAGAAGAGAGAAAGTGTTTGGTTATGGATTTAGAAAAGAATGAACGCTGTAACAAGCCTGCTGCCGGCGGTCCCAGACATATCTGGGGGCCGCCAGAATAGATCTGGGGACTGCTGAACCGCCAATATGAGGGATGTTTAGGGCTTGATTTTTGACGAATTTTTCAAAAGGAGTGACATTTTAATTCACATTTCGCCAATTAAAAATGCTTAAAATACTTCGGATGAAGCATTTAAGTTGTCACGACACAGAATGGAGCATGGACTAGAATCGAGACAGAAGAAAAGAGAAACGATTTATGGAATGTGTTCCATCATTCCTAAACCTTGACGAAGATAATCTAACAATTCGCGCTTGAGGGGTAAAGAAAGAATGTCGGCGATGTTATCTTCAGACGCAACCTTTTCAATGGAAATGTTTCCTTTTGTACATTTTCTCAAAGGAAATGGTGACTTATCTTCGGTGTGTTTCGTACGCGAAATAATAATAAAATAATAATAATAATAATAATAATAATAATAAAGAAAACAAACGAAGATAGAGACGACAAGCTTGACAATGTCAAGACGGATGGTGGTTAGCGTACGATAAACTATACTCAAAAAGTTATGTAGCTCTTCCTGAGCATTGCGAATGTTCATAGAACAATCACATGACGAGCTATACGGTTGTCTTAAAAGTGGTAGCAGGAATAGTAGAGGAAGGAGATTAGCCATCTCTATGGTTGAAGAGGCGTGGTTGAGTGGGAAGGAAGAGGTGTGATCGAAAGACAAAGAGTGTTTTCGTCGAAGAGAGATAATGTTTACGTCAAAGAAAAAAATTGTTTTCATCGGAGAGAAAGGATGTTTTGGTTGAAGAGAAAGAATGTTTCATCGAAGAGAAAGAATGTTTTTGTCTAAGAGTAAAGAATGTTTTTCTCGAAGTGAAAGAATGTTTCTTCGAAGAGAAAGAATGTTTCGTCAAAGAGAGAGAATGTTTTCGTCAAAAAAAATGTTTTTGTCGAAGAGAAAGAATGTATAGTCGAAGAGAAAGAATGTTGTCGTCGAACAAAAAAGGATGTTTTCGTCGAAGAGAAAAGGAGAGCGTTTTAACTTATGTTGTTAAAAGGCCTGAATATGAATTTTTGGATATGACCTTTAACGTTTGCGATCGCAAGTTAAAGATACTTGAATATTTCGGATGAAATATTTAAGTTGTCAAACCTACTAGTAGGAGTGTTAGATTTGTATATAACCTTTTCTTGACAAAAGAGTGGATTATTCAGAAGAAAGCAAGATGATGATTAAAAGAATGTGTGAGTGAAGACTCTAGGAGATATAAAACCATTTTATGACTCATTTGACTTTTTACATTTGTGACACGGATGCGAAGAAAAATATTCTAGTGTGAGAAAATATATACCTAGATGCATAAGATATA
>BQNB010086172.1:0-25739 GCA_026074375.1 Tanacetum coccineum | reverse complement strand
ATATTTCTCTTGGTTGAGAAGTGTTTTGGAAAGAATTCTTACGGGATTATAACTCTTTACGTATATATATTTGACTAACAACCAGTATCACCTTGGAAAGGGGTCGTACATTTTGGAAAACGGGGAAAGTTGAACCCGAGGTATATTGGACCTTTCAAGGTGTTAGCCAAAGTGGGAACCGTTGCTTATAGACTCGAACTACCTCAACAGTTAAGCAGGGTTCATAGCACATTTCATGTATCCAATCTAAAGAAGTGTTTATCTGACGAGCCATTGGCAGTTCCGTTAGATGAAATACACATTGATGATAAACTCCACTTTGTTGAAGAACCAGTGGAAATCTTGGAGCGTGAGATCAAGAAGTTAAGGCGAAGTCGTATTCCCATCATCAAAGTTCGATGGAACTCCAAGAGAGGTCCTGAGTTCACATGGGAACGCGAAGATCAGTTCCGGGAAAAGTATCCGCACCTCTTCACAAAAACCGCACCCTCGAAGAATGTTGCATCTTGAGCCTTGGGACAAGGCTCTCCTAACGGGTGGAGACTGTAACATTTCTCATTTTCAGGTTATTTACAACTTTAATAAATTCCATTATTTATTTTTAGAGTTTTACGCGTTCGCTTTTAATTATTAACTTATAGTTAAATCGCGTAAACTAAAAATCAACGTTCAATGTAAACGGACATCAAACAAATTAAAGTTTACATCAAGCAAGTGTTATATGATTATTAGGAGTATAATTTATAACTTTTCATAATTTATTTTTGTTGGTTACGTAAAACGCTTACGTTTCGCAATAAATTACATTCGGTCGTACCCGGAAGCACCTTTACCCATCTACACTCAAACAAATACCCACTTTTATACCCAATACTCAAAATTAACTTATTTTGTTTACCTATAACTCATATAAACCGGACCTAAAGGTTTACATAAGAAAGAAATGCAAAATCCCCACTAACTTCCTTTCTACACATGTTAATTCTTACACTAATGTACCTTAAGCACATTTATCAAGTAATTGGCTTGTCAAAGAGTACCCTCCTCCTAGGGAGGAGGAGAGCTCTTACACCTTGTCCTTTAAACCACCATTAGTCCCCATGGTTTCATTTAAGGTTGTTTAATGGTTTCCAAGATGCTATAAAAGGGAAGTCATATGTAACTAGCTTCTACTCTTTCCATTTGCAAGAAAAACATATCTTTCTCTCCCAAAAGAAGCTCCAAACCCACGGCATACATATTGTGTATTAGGGTTCCATTTAATTTTTGCATCCAAGGTATTCCAAGCATTTAAGTGTTCATTCTAAGGTTACCTAAGGCTACTCAAGGTGTTAACAAGCTTGGATTCGGGTTTAACAAGGAGTTATCAAGAAAACATATCTAGGGTTTTCTTGATTAGGGTTTTGATTTTGAAGGCTTGGTTAGGGTTTACATCTTGTGTTCATCATCCTACTTATCTTCTAAAAGGTCTATTTAAAGTATTCCATGTTCAATCATTCATTTTCCATTGTGTACATACTTGTTGTATAAATTAATCACCACCTAGATTCATTTTAAAGTTATATAAAGTGTTTAAGGATTTCATATGAATAAGTGACATGAACATTTAGAGGACTTAATACTTGTAAGATATACGGTACAACACTTGGTAAAATTATGGTGCAAGGTCTTTAAGCAAAAATGAATACAAACTAACTTTATTAATTGAAAACCCTAATTGCTTTTTATACCTACTGTTGGAATTCGAACCATAAACCATACATTTTATATTTTATAAAAATAGTACTCTTCACAAGGATCGTAAGCATGTAAGGAACTCGAAAAACAGAATTATAACGAACAAGTTACGAATTTTACAAGTTATATATATTTAACTATATAAAAACAGTTTTAAGCACTGATGTGAACAGTAATTATTACTGTTCATCAGGGATTTAAATTTGATAAATATAATATTTTGATAAATTTCCTTAATACGAATCCACGGACATAAAGAACTCGAAAAACGGAATTATAACGAACAAGTTATGCATTTTACAAGTTGTATATAATTAATTATATAAAAACAAACTGTTATGAACAGTAAATATTACTGTTCATCAGGGGTTTAAATTTTATAAATATAATATTTTGATAAATTTCCTTAATACGAATCCACGGACATAAAGAACTCGAAAAACGGAATTATAACGAACAAGTTACGTATTTTACAAGTTGTATATAATTAATTATATAAAAACAAACTGTTATGAACAGTAAATATTACTGTTCATCAGAGGTTTACTTTTTATAAATATGATATTTTGATAAATTTTCTTAATACGAAGTCGTGAACATAAGGAACATATAAATCGGAGTTAAAACGATAAAGACACGAGGTTTCAAAATCGCGCGTACTATTTATATTTTTATACACTTTTTATAAAACAATTAAATTAATATCATTATGTAACCAATAAAAACATTAAACCATATATTTTTACAAATGATGCATTAGTAAATAAAAAATAATATTTTCTTTACGGGTACAAGTACATATACTTTTTAATTAACAAAGTACGAGTTAATTATTAATTTAACTTTTAAAGATTTAATAAAAACTAATATGTTTGGTGGTGTGGACTATATAACATGTGATTTTTATTTATACAAATCACATTATACTCTACGGCCAATAATTAATTTTTTAAGGATTGGCATTCCCGGATTTCCGAGATGAGTCCGACTTATTTGATTTAGATAATCAATCATTCACCGACGGTGTAGTACTATAGCCGCCGCTTTTAATATAAATTAATGTTTTTACAACTTTGGGGTGAGAAACATGACATTTTTGTTTACATTTTAGACGCAATACCACTTAAAACATATTGACTAGTTGGGCCTAAGTAGCTAACACACTATTGCCCACTATCATGAACTTCAATTGCTAGTTAGCGATCCCAAATGTTTATGAATAGATCTATTGGATTGACAACCCCGTTCGGATGTGAGTAGCGCCACTAGTTTCGCATGTACTAAAACAAACGGAATGTATTACATGTCGGGAACAATTTGGGATGATGCGGGTTTGAACATCTACGAACACGGCACATTTTGTACATTAAAATTGCATACATATAGTGTCGAGCACTGTGTCATGATCTTTGGTGCACTTCGTAATTACTTTTTAAAGTTATTGTATTGTTTACATGTCTTACATTGGAAATTCTTGGTGTCCTATTTTATACATTTGCTAAACCATGTGAATTCACCAACTTTATTTGACGTTTTAAAAAAGCATGTTTTTTTGTCTCAAGACAATAATTTAGAGAAACAATGAACATTGGTGGTCACCAATGTTGTGAGTCATACTATAAAGATTTGGATGCATTACAATTCTGGGAAAATTTGTTATGTCTTAAAATCTATACTTATCATGGATGAACAATTTAAGCTTCTGCTATTGTAACAAAACAAGTCTATTTAATCCAATGTATCAATATAAACGACTTATATATGAGGTCGTTCTCATATCTCGTGCTATTGATCTATGAAGTAACACTCTCCAACCCATTTTCCGCTGCGACCCATTTTGGGGTGTTACATTAGAGCAATGTTACAAAATTACAACAAATCTTTGATAGTTAGTTGGAAAGTCAAGTTCATAAACAATTGTTAACTAGCTAGATATAATGCAGATTCTTCTAACTACAGCTTCTCCTGCAGTAAGAAAAGCTTGTGAGATTCACTGAGATGTTTAGAAAATCAGAGAATAATAAGTCTAAATCTGATAAGGGATATCATGCAGTTCCCCCACCTTTTACAGGGAATTCAATCCTCGCAACCTGATCTAACGATTATGGAGAAGTAGTGAAAGTGAGAATTTAGATGTTAATATACTGTTGTTACAGAAACCTGAGTAAAGTTAAGGCAGTTGAAGTCAAATCATGAGACATCAAATGTAAAAAGTAATGGCGGATTAAGTAGATACCTAAAACTGTTAGGAAGAAAAGCTATGACCTCCCACTCATTAAGGATTAAATGACTGATAATGAAAGTGACGTAGAAATTTTAACCTAAATGATAAAACTGTTAGTTCTAGCACTGAAAAGACAAAACTTGTTAAGACTGCTAGGGAAACAGTAGAGAAGGTAGAAACAACTAAACAAAACAAACACTATCCTAGAGGGAACTAAAGAAACTGGAATAATCTTATGTCCCAAAGACTAGGAAGTGACTTTAAAAATGATTAATAAAGGCATGTTTTGTTGTGGTATTTATTGCTTATCACCATTATGTGTGTGATAAAAAGGTTATAAGTCTAGTGTGGAACAACTCAAGTAGGGTGAATCACAAGAACTTTGCTAATAAAATGACTCACCTTCTACCCTAATAGAAGATTTATTCCACAAGAAGTATTAACCAGAGTATGGCAAATAATACTGCTGGTGCAAGTGTTAATACTGTTGTCAGACCAGTTAATACTGCTAGCTCAAAACCAACTAACTGTGAATCATCCTAGACCAATATCAAATGCTTATAAAAAGGGATATTCACAAGTCACAAGGCATTTAAATCAAGTAATTCAGCAAAAAGAACGAGTATTTTTCATATAAAAAGTTTGATACTGATCAGGGTCAAAGATACTACCGCTAGGGATTAGAGCAGTAGTAAAGTAAAACAAGAGAAAAATGTTTAATGCTGTTGAAGGCCTCCAGTCATGCTGGGTTTTTGGAAAGCCAAAAAATAGTATGCATCAAAATCTTTCAAGAAATATTCTTACATTGGATGCACGAGGCAGATCTAATTCTATAATGGCTTAGGTTGGATCCCTAAAAAGTCTAATTCTCATATTTTCATGTGCATGGCAACCCGACACAGAAAGGATTATTAAGGAAAAATGTAGTTTATTGCCATAGAGGCAAATAGTGTTGCTCAAGGCACTGACTGGAAACAAAAGCTATCTTACGAATATGAAGATTAGATGGGTTTGTTCCTTTGGGAGATGGTTAAATGGTAGTAATTACTAGTAAAAGGTAAAATCAAAACAGGAACATTTGATTATTGTTAAAGTGTACTTTGAAAGGAGCTTAAGTATAATCTGGTTTAGTGTGTCACAAATTGAGAACAAAAAGAATAATGTTTTTTTACAAACACTGAATGTCTCGTCTTATCTTTTAACTAATGCTACTTTGATGAAAATTCAAGTTTTGCTGAGAGATATCAAGAAAGGATAACATTTACAGTGTTGACCAAAAAGAGTGTTGTTCCCACTAAAGGTTTAACTTGCCTCTTTGCTAAGGGCCATAATTGATGAATCTAATTTATGGCATAGGAGGCTTGGTCACATAAACTTTAAAAACATGAACAAACTTGTGAGAGGAAACCTTGTTAGAGGTTTGGCTCAAAGATTCTTTGAAAATGACATTTCCTTGAGTTACTTTTCAAAAGTAAAGCAGCACAAAGCTCCTTGTAAAGCCAAACTTGTGATCTCATCAACAAACCCTTACATATGCTTCATATGGACCTATTTGGTCCTATAAATGTTAAGAGTTTAATGAAAAAGTCTTATTGCCTAGTTGTCACTGATGACTTTAGTAGATTTTCTGGTTATGTGCTTTGTGGACACGCCACTAACGATGAGACTAGTAGATATTAATGACCATCATAACAAAACTAGAAAATCACTAGACCATAACGTAAAATTATCAGATGTGACAATGAACTGATTCAAATATGTAATGAATTAGTTCGTGAAATGAAAGGTATTAAGAGGAATTCAGGTTGCTAGGACTCCTCATCAGAATGTTGTTAGCTAAGAGGAGGAATCGAAACACTGATAAGATGATGCATAGAACTATGTTAGTTGACCTCTAAGTTTTATCCAACCACCTTTTGGCTGAAGGCAGTTAATACTGCTTGCTATGGTGCAAATAGGGTCTTAGTCAATAAGCTCAATAACAAGACACCTAATGACTTATTTGTTGAAGAACCCATTGATAGACTCATGAACCTTTTGGGAATCCTGTTACCATCTAAATACCATGGATCATCTATCAACGGTTGATGGAAAGCTGATGATGGGGTTTTTTTGTTGTGTACTCAGTAGTTGAGCAACGGCCATAAGAGTATTTAACAAGAGGACCAGGATAGTTGAAGAGACCTTAAATATTAGATTTCTTGAAAATACACCTAATGTGAAAGGAAATGGACCAGACTGGCTTTTTGATGTTGATTCTTTGTCAATATCTATGAACTATGTGCCCATTTGTTTGGCAGAAATCAAACTAATGGTATTTTGCAAAACTATAGATAGACATTGTTACAGTTCCAAGCTAAGAAGAAACATAACCTGAACAAGAATACATCTTAATACCTATCTGCACAACTGATCTATTAATCTCTCAAGATCATAAAGTCAGTGAAGAAGATGCTGAAGAGAAGCCTACTGAAATGGATAAAAGTAGAGCTTCAGATAAAGATGGGGAGGATGATCAAGCCACAAGAAGTGAGTTTGAAATGCTACTTCAACGGCACAAAAGCAGAACTGTACGAACTAACACACTAATAGAAATTAAATACTGATAGTACAACCTTGTTATTATGCTGTTGACCATCTTTTACTAATGATGATCATCATCACTAGTAATTATACTGCTGAAGCTATCTAATGCATATGAGGAACAACTATTTGAAAAGATTTTCTCTTTTCAAAGGATGCATTTAGCACTTCCCACCTTTTCAAAAGGTGACTCTAAGAGATGATACAAGAAATCTTCGGTAATGCTTATGAATTAATGAAGATGTGGGTGCAAGGCAGGACCTCTACAACTTGGAAATAACCATGAATGTCAGTCCTATTCCCACAATAAGAATTGACAAGGATCATCCTAAAGACCAGATCATTAGAGACTTAAATTCAGTTATTCAAACAAGGAGAATGACCAAGATTTCTGATGAACATGCTATGGTTAGTTACATTAATAAGCAAAGGAGAACAAATCACAAAGATTATCAAAATTGCTTATTTGCGTGTTTTCTTTCCCAAAATGAATCCAATAAAGTGATTCAAGCTCTGGAAGATCCAAGCTAGATATAAGCAATGCAAGAGGAGCTTCTACAATTTCAACTTTAGAAGGTTTGGACTATGGTTAATCTACCTAATGGAAAGAGGGCCATTAGAACTAAATGTGGTTCCTTTTAGAAAAACAAGAGAAGAAGAAAGACGAAAGAGGAATTGTAGTAGAAAAAAGGCAAGAATGGTTGTACAAGGTTTATATCCAAGAAGAAGGAATTGATTATTAAAAGGTTTTTGCTCATGTTGCTAGGATAGAAGCATCAAGCTATTTTAGCCTAAGCATCATTTATGGGGTTTATTGTGTACATCTCTCTCCACAACAAACAACGGAGGAGAGGAAAAAAGAGAGAGATTTACACAATAAACCCCATAAATGATGCATAGGCTAAAATTTTATATAACTGTGATGCATCTATCCTACAACAGAGCAAAAACCTTATCATAATCAATCCTTCTTCTGATATAACTTGTACAACCCAGTCTTGCCTTGTTTTCTCACTACAATTCTCATCGTCTGTCTTGTTTCTAAAGACCCATTTGGTTCCAATGGCCCTCTTGCCATTAGGTAGATTAACCAGTGTCCAAACCTTCTAAAGTTGAAATTTTGTAGAAGCTCCTCTTGCATTGCTTCTATCTAGCTTGGATCTTCCAGAGCTTGAATCACTTTCTTGGGTTCCATTTGAGAGAGAAAACAAGCAAAATAAGTAGTTCTGATAATCTAGATGTGATTTTGTTCTTAATCGCTTATTAATGTAACATACCATAGCATGTTCATCAGAAATCTTGGTCATTCTCCTTGTTTGAATAGCTGAATTAAAGTCTCCAATGATCTGGTCTTTAGGATGATCCTTGTCAATTCTGGTTGTGGGAATAGGACTGACATTCATGGTTGTTTCCAAGTTGTTGAGGTCAGCCTCTGCACCCACATCTTCATCATCATAAGCATTACCAAAAATTCTAGTATCATCCATTGGAGTCACATTTGAAACAGGTGGAAGTGTAAATGCATTTTTGAAAGGAGAAAATCTTTCAAATAGATGTTCCTCAAATGCATTAGAAGCTTCAGCAGCATTAACTGGTGATGATGGATCATCATTAGTAAAAGATGGTCCAGCAGCACTAACAGGTGTACTAACAGTATTAATACTATTAGTGCTGTTAGGATGTACAGTCTGCTTTTTGTTGAATACATTACAAACTCCTTCTTGTGGCTTGATCATCCTCCCCATCTTTATCTGAAGCTCTACTTTTATCCATTTCAGTAGGCTTCTCTTCAGCATCTTCTTCACTGACTTTATGATCTTGAGAGATTAATAGATCAGTTGTGCAGATAGGTATTAAGATGTATTCTTGTTCAGGTTATGTCTTCTTCTTAGCTTGACCTGTAACAATGTTATCTCTAGTTCCTGCAATACCATTAGTTTGATTCCTGCAACAACTGGCACATAGTTCATAGATATTGACAAAGAATCAACATCAAAAAAGCCAGTCTGGTTCATTTCCTTTCACATTAGGTGTATTTTCAAGAAATCTAATATTTAAGGTCTCTTCAACTATCCTGGTCCTCTTGTTAAATACTCTTATGGCCTTGCTAACTACAGAGTACCCAACAAAAAATCCCTCATCAGCTTTTCCATCAAACTTGCCTAGATGATCCCTGGTATTTAAGATGGTAACAAGACACCCAAAAGGTTTCATGAAGTCTATCAATGGGGTTCTTCCACGCAATAAGTTCCATAAGGTGTCTTGTATAGGCTTAATGACTAAGACCCCTTTAGCACATAGCAAGCAGTATAAACGCTTCACCCCAAAGGTGGTTGGTAACTTAGAGTCAACTAACAAAGTTTCTTGCATCCTCTATCAAGTGTATAATTCCTCTCTTAGCAACACCATTCTGCTGAGGAGTCCCCTAGCAACACTGAATTCCCTCCTTTAATACCCTTCATTTCACAGAACTAATTCATTACACTATTTTTGAACTCAGTTACATTTGTCACATCTGATTAATTTTACTTTATGTCTAGTTATTTTTTCTATTTTGTTAAGAAGGTCTTTAATATCCTACTATATCTCATCGTTTATTTTGCCAAAAATAATACCCAAGAAAACTACTAAAGTCATCGTGACAACTAGGCAATAAGACTTTTTCATTAAACTCTTAACATTTATAGACCCAAATAGGATCTCATAGTAAGCATATGTAAGGGTTTGTTGATGAGTTCACTAGTTTGCCTTACAAGTAGCTTTGTTGCTGCTTTCCTTTCTGACAAGAAACACAAGAATGGTCATTTTCAAAGATCTTTGAAGCAAACACTAACAAGGTTTTCCTCTCACAAGTTTTCATGTCTTAAAGCTTATGTGACTCAACTCCAATTGCCATAGAATTATATTTCATCAATGTGGCCCTTTTAAGCAAAGAGGCAGTTAAACCTTAGTGGGACAACACTCTTTAGGTCAACACTGTAAATGATTATCCCCTTTCTTGAAACCCTCAGGCAAAACTTGACTTTCATCAAGTAAGCTTAAAGTTAAAAGATAAGACAAGAACATTCCAGTAGTTTATAAAAAAACTTTAAACTTTTTGTCACAAATTTGTGACACACTAAACAGGTTATACTTAAGCTCCTTACAAAAGTACACATTATCAAAATCCAATGTTGCCTTGTTATGAATTTGTCCCTTTCTAGAAATTCAACCATTACATCTCCAAAGGAAACAAAACCACCATCATAATCTTCATATTCAGTAAGATAGCATTTGTTTCCAGTCATGTGCCTTGAGCAACCACTATCAATAACTCCTTTTTCCTTGTACTCCTTCTGCTGTGGGTTGCCCTGCACATTAAATAAGAGAATTAGACTCTTTTGGGGATCCATGCCATTATAGACTTGGATTTGCCTTGTGCATCAATGTAGGAATATTTCTTGAAAGTATTTGATGCACTACTGTTTTTGGCTTTCCAAACCCAGCATGCTGAGGCCTTAACAACATTAACCCCTTTTCCCTTATTTTTACTTACTACTGCTTTATCCTTAGCAGTAGTATCTTTTACCCTGACAGTATTAACCTTTTTATTGAAAATACTGTTCTTGTTTGTTGAATACTTGTTAAATGGCCTTGTGACTTGTGAATATCCCTTTTTGTAAGCATTTGATATTGGTCTAGGATGATTCACAGTTGGTTTTGAGCCAGTAGTATTAATTGGTCTGACAACAGTATTAACACTTACACAAGCAGTATTAATTTTGCCATACTTGGTTAATACTTCTTGTGGAATAAATCTTCTATTAGGGTAAGGGTGAGTCATTTTATTAGCAAAGTTCTTGTGATTCACCCTACTTGAGTTGTTCCACACTTGCCTAAAACTTTATCACACACAAATGGGATAGTACTCAAACTAACCACAAACATAACAAGCTTTATTTATCATTTTAAAATCACTTCCTAGTCTTTGGGACATAAGATTATTCCAGTTTCTTTGGTTCCCTCTAGGATAGTGTTTGTTTTGTTTAGTTGTTTCTACCTTCTCTACTTTTTTCCTAGCTAACTTAACAAGTTTTATATTTTCAGTGCTAAAACTAACAATTTTATCCTTAGGTATAATTTCTACGTCACTTCAATTATCAGAATTCTTAATCCTTAATGAGTGGAGTCTAAAAGCTTTCTTCCTAACAGTTTTAGGGTTCCTACGCATCCCAATACTTTTTACATTAGCAGACTCATGATTTGACTCAACTGCCTTAACATTACTAGGTGTAACAACAGTATTAACATCCAAATTCTCACTTTCAACTATTTCATCCATAAAAGTTAGATCAGGTTTACAAGGAATGAAATTCCCTGTAAAAGGTAGGGGAACTGCATGATATACCTTATTAGATTTGGACTTATTATTCTCCTGATTTTCTAACATCTCAGATGAATTCACAAAGCTTTCTACTGCAGGAGAAGCGTAGTAAAGAATCAGCATTAAATCCTAGCCTAGTTTTAAACTTTTAATGACTTGACTTTACCAACAAATTATTCCAAGAGATTTGAGATGAAGTTTTGAAACTTCCTCTAATTGTTTAAAAAAAAACACCCCCAAAATGGGTCGCAGCGGAATATGGGTTGGAGAGTGTTACTTCATAGATCAACAGCAGAGATTATGAAAACGCACTGCAATATAAGTCTTTAAATTGAACATTGATTAAATAGACTTGTTTGTTACAATAGCCGAAGCTTAAATAGTTCATCCATGAAAAGTAAAGATTTTAAGACATAACAAATATTCCCCAAAATGTAATGCATCCAAATCTTTATAGTAATGACTCCAAAATTGTTGACCACCAATGTGATCCTTGTTCTCGTCCCTCATTGACTTTGAGAAAAACATGCTTTAAAACGTTAACATAAAGTTGGTGAATTCACAGGTTTAATAAATGTATAAAAATAGGACCGCAAGATTTCCAATGTAAGACATGTAACACATACAATATCTTAAAAGTAATTACGAAGTGCACTAAGCTCATGACACCGAAGCTCGACATATATGTATGCAATTTAATGCACAAAATGTGCCCGTGTAGATGTTCAAACCCGCTATCAAATTGTTCCGACATGTAAAACATTGTGTATTTAGTAAATTCGAACTAGTGAGCGGCTACTCACCCTAATCTGGGATGACAATCCCAAATAGATCTATATCATAACATTGCGCTCGCTAACAAGCTCAATTGACGTTTCATTATAGTGGGCAATAGTGGGATTAGCTACATAGGTGCCAACTCGTAATATGTTTAAAAGGGTACTTGCGTCTAAATGTAAAACAATGCATGTTTCTCACCCCAAAGTTGTAAAATAATAATTGTATAAAAGCGGGGCTATGAACTCACCGTAGGTGAATGATTGATTATCTAAATCAAATAAGTGGATCGTCTCGGAAATCCGAATGCAACCTAATTAATTATAGGCCGTATGAGTATAATGTATTTTGTATAAATAAAATATCACATGTTATATAGTCACACCACCACCTATTAGTTTTTATTAAATCTTTAAAAGTTAAATTAATAATTAACTCGTACTTTGTTAATTAAAAAGTATATGTACTTGTACCCGTAAAGAAAATATTATTTTTTATTTACTAATGCATCATTTGTAAAAATATATGGTTTAATGTTTTTATTGGTTACATAATGATATTAATTTAATTGTTTTATAAAAAGTGTATAAAAATATAAATAGTACGCGCGATTTTGAAACCTCATGTCTTTATCGTTTTAACTTTGATTTATATGTTCCTTATGTTCACGACTTCATATTAAGAAAATTTATCAAAATATCATATTTATAAAAAGTAAACCTCTGATGAACAGTAATATTTACTGTTCATAACAGTTTGTTAATATATAATTAAATAAATACAACTTTAAAATACCGTACTTGTACGTTATAATTCCCCTTTTTTCGAGTTCTTTATGTCTGTGGATTCGTATTAAGGAAATTTATCAAAATATTATATTTATAAAATTTAAACCCCCTGATGAACAGTAATATTTACTATTCATAATAGTTTGTTTTTATATAATTAATTATATACAACTTTAAAATGCTTAACTATGTCGTTATAGATTCGTTTTCGAGTTCTTTATGTCCGTGGATTCGTATTAAGGAAATTTATCAAAATATTATATTTATAAAATTTAAATCCCTGATGAACAGTAATAATTACTGTTCACATCAGTGCTTAAAACTGTTTTTATATAGTTAAATATATATAACTTGTAAAATTCGTAACTTGTTTCTTTAAATTCTGGTTTTCGAGTTCCTTACATGCTTACGATACCTTATGAAGAGTACTATTTTTATAAAATAAAAAATGTACTGGTTTTTTGGATCGAATTCCAATAGTAGGTATAAAAAGCCATTAGTGTTGTATTAATTATAAGTAAGTTTTATAATCATTTTTTTTAAGAACCATGCACCAAATTTCACAAGGTTATACCGTACAACTACATGTATTAAGTCCTCTAATGTTCAATGTCACTTGGTTCATATGTAATCCTTAACACTTTATATAACTTAAAAATGTAATCTAGGTGTGATTAACGTTATACAACAAGTATTTACACAGATCTGAATGATTGAACAGGAATACTTTAAATGGACCTTTTAGAAGATGAGTGGGATGATTAACACAAGAGTAAAAAACCCTAACCAAGCTTTCAAATCAAAACCTACTCAAGAAAACCAAAGAAATTTTTCCTTGATTAAATTCCTTGATAACCCGAATCCAAGCTTGTTAACACCTTGAGTAACCTTAGGTAGCCTTAGAATGAATGTTAATACCCTTGGAATACCTTAGAAAATCAAAGATATATGAAAACCCTCATAGCCAAGATTAATGTCGTGGTTTAGAGCTTATTTTGGGAGAGGATGATATGTTTTTCTTGTAAATGGGAAGAGTATATGTTAGACAACCTAGGACTTTCCTTTTATAGTGCAAGAAAACCATAAACAACCTAAAATGAAACCATGGGACTAATGGTGGTTTAAGGACAAGGTCAAAAGACCTCTCCTCCTCCCTATGCTAACTCACGGCTGAAATAGGGGGGGAGGTACAAGTGATGAGACAATCTTTAGAAACTTAGGTCTAAGGTACATTAGTGTAAGAATTAACATGTGTAGAAAGGAGTTAGTGGAATTTTTGTATTTCTTTCTTATGTAAACTCTTAGTCCTTTTTTTAAGGATTTTGTAAGCAGCAAAATAAGTAAATTTGGTTATTGGTATAATTGGGGTATTGTTTTTGAGTGTAGATAGGTAAAGGGCTTCCGGGTATGACGAATAGTATTATAGCGAAACTAAGCTTTATTGTAACCAACAAAAATAAATTATAAAAAGTTATAAATTATACTCCTAATAATCATATAACACTTGCTTGATGTAAACTTTAATTTGTTTGATGTCCGTTTACATTGAACGTTGATTTTTAGTTTACGCGATTTAACTATAAGTTAATAATTAAAAGCGAACGCGTAAAACTCTAAAAATAAATAATGGAATTTATTAAAGTTGTAATAACACTAAAAATGAGAAAATGTTACAGTCTCAGCCCGTTAGAAAGAGCCTTGTCCCAAGGCTCAAGAATGTAATATTTTCTGAGGGGAGCGGTTTTTGTGAAGAGGTGCGGATACTTTTCCCGGAACTGATCTTCGCGTTCCCATGTGAACTCAGGACCTCTCTTGGAGTTCCATCGAACTTTGATGATGGGAATACGACTTCGCCTTAACTTCCTGACTTCACGATCCAAGATTTCATGGTTTCATTCACAAAGTAGAGTTTATCACATGGTATTTCATCTAACGGAACTGCCATGGCTTCTCAGATTAAACACTTCTTTAGATGGATACATGAAACGTGTTATGAAACCCTGCTTAACTGTTTAGTAGTTCGAGTCTATAAGCAACGGTTGCCCACTTTGGCAAACACCTTGAAAGGTGCCAATATACCTCGGGTTCAACATTCCCCTTTTCCAAAACGTAACTACCCCTTTCCAAGGTTGATACCTTTAACATAACTCGATCACTCAACCTGAAACTCTACAGGCTTACGTCTTCACATCGCGTAACTCTTGTGGCGGATCACGAGCAGCTTGGCATTCTGTGCTTAATTCGACAATCTTCTCGTTTGTTTCATGAACAAGTTCAAGATTTTCGGGTTTTTGAAGCCGAGCATCCCGACTTCGGCCCAACACACAGGCGATCGGACACTTTCGGCCATATAATTGCCCTCGAATGGGGCAGCTTTAATACTAGCATGGTAGCTATTGTTGTACGAGAATTCGATCAGCGGTAAGTGTCCTTCCCAACCATTCCCAAAGTCTATCACACAAGCGCGTAACATATCTTCAAGAGTTTGAATGGTTCTTTCGCTTTGTCCATCAGTCTCCGGATGATATGCCGTACTCATATCCAGCCGAGTACCTATAGCTTTCTGAAATGACCTCCAGAAATTTGACGTAAACCGGGGGTCACGATCACAAATGATCGAGACTGGTATCCCATGCCTTGTGACCACTTCTTTCAAGTATAGTCTTGCTAGTTTGTCCATAGGGTCAGTTTCCCTCATTGGTAAAAAGTGTGCAGACTTAGTGAGTCGGTCTACAATTACCCATATGGTGTCGTTTCCACTTTGCGTTCTTGGGAGTTTGGTGACAAAATCCATAGTGATATTTTCCCACTTCCATTGAGGAATTGCTGGTTGTACCAGTAAGCCAGATGGTTTTTGGTGTTCGGCTTTGACTCTTAAACACGTCAAACACTTGCTAACATAGGTGGCAATGTCAGCTTTCATGTTAGGCCACCAGTATAGTTGCTTCATGTCCTGGTACATTTTATCGGAACCCGGGTGAACAGAATACTTCGACTTGTGAGACTCATGCATAATCAGAGTCCTTAGGTCACCATAGCGCGGCAACCAACTTCTGTTGTTTAGACACAATGTCCCGTCCGCACGCGGTTCCAACTTCTCCTTCCTGGGCTTTTCTGGGTCCTTCGAATTCTCAATCAACATACCTCCTACGTCTTCAGACTTGAGGTTTTCTGGTTTTCTTGCCTCAATCTGAGCCTCCAAAATCCGCTTGGGAAGGTCCAAACCAATAGTCATAACTAAGGCCCGAACCCGTAATGGCTTTATTCGTTCCTTTCTGCTCAATGCATCAGCCACTACATTTGCTTTTCCTGGGTGATAACGGATTTCACAATCATAATCACTAAGCAATTCCAACCAACGGCGCTGTCTCATGTTTAATTCCTTCTGATCGAGGATGTGTTGTAAACTTTTGTGGTCAGTGAACACTGTACATTTTGTCCCGTACAGATAATGCCTCCAAATTTTTAGAGCGAATACTACTGCGCCTAACTCCAAATCATGAGTGGTGTAATTTTTCTCATGAATCTTTAGTTGTCGTGATGCATAAGCAATCACTTTTTCTCTTTGCATTAGCACTGCGCCCAACCCTTTGATTGAAGCATCACAGTAAGCGATAAAGTCTTCATTTCCTTCGGGTAACGCTAGAATTGGTGCACTACACAACTTCTGCTTTATCAACTGAAAAGCTGCGGCTGCCTGACACTGCCACTCAAACTGTGATCTCTTTTAGAGAGCATGGTTTATAGGCTTTGGCGATCTTTGAGATCCTCAATGAATCCATCGGTAGTAGCCTGTAGACCCAAAAATTGTTGAATCTCCATTGCAGAAACTTAGGAGATGCCCAATCCCCTTTTTTAAACGGATTTCAATCTTGGTGGCTGGATGCCACATGATACCCAGACTGACCGATCACGTGACCAAGGAACTGTACTTTAGGGATCCAGAATTCGCATTTAGAGAATTTGGCATACAACTGCTCCTTTTTAAGCAACTCCAAGATTAACTTGGGTCTCTGCATGCTACTTGCTTGATTCTTCGATAAATCAGAAAATCGTCAATAAGACAATCCACAAGTTATCCCATATATGGGTTTTGCATACCCTAATTCATGAGATCCATAAATACATCAAGGAGGTTAGTCAAACCAAACGACATAACTTAAATTCATAATGTCCATATCGATTCTGAATGCGACTTGAATATCTTCTTCACGAACCCTTAGCGATGAATAACCCCGACCTACAGTTCGAATCTTTGATTGATACTCGAACCTTGTAGGTTGGATCAAAACAAATCACATCCTGGGAAGCGCGGAAAACGTTTTCTTTACGCAGCTTATTCAATTCCCGATAATCAATGCACATCCGGAATGATCCATCCTTCTTCTTGACAAACAAGACCGGAGCTCCCCAAGTGAGGACTGTGTCTGTGATAAACCCGTTTGACGTGAAAGTTCTTTTAGTTGGTCCCCGACAATTCTTTCATATCGGAACGGAGCCAGTCGATAAGGTGCCCGTGCTACTGGCGCAGCACCAGGTATCAAATCGATTTGAAATTCTACTTGGCGGGTTGGTGAAATACCCGGCAAGTCCCCGGGAAATACCTCAGGAAATTCTTAAACTATTGGAACATTCTCAAGTTGGCTTTCTCCTTCTGACTTGTCTTCCTCCTTTTTCATATAACGTTGTTGCCAGAAAGATAGGACATCCCTCCAGCAATACTTTGTATTTTTGGGCACGAGGGATTTTTGATTTTAATCGGGACTCACACCGTTTTGCTTCCGCACCAATGAAAAAAATTAAAATCTGTCTCCAAAGGGGAACACAACAAGTTTCTCATCACAAACGATTACGGCATGGTATTTAGCTAACCAGTCCATACCAATAAGACGTCAAAACTACCCAACCACTGGCTAACAAGTCGATGTTGAATGGGTGATATAGAAAGTATAGAGTGTAACCCGTATAAAGTGTATTAACACCCAAATAATTCTACCTCATCTAACTCAACATCATAACCCATGGTCTAATGTAGTTTGGGATGATATCAATCAAGAACGAAATGCAGTAGATATAAGACTTCTATCGGCACTAGTAAACAAATAGTATTGAAGCATAACGGTTATTAGGAGGAACGTAACTGTGACAACATAAAGTTCGGGTTAGTTCCAGCAGAGCCCACAACATAAGCTCTTGCTACAGCATTGCCATTTCCAGCCCGATTCCCTTGATTTCCATTCTTCAGCTTTGGGCAGTCACTCCTGAAGTGACCTTGAACTCCACACTCAAAGCAAGTGATACCTCGTGGATTTGTCCCTTGGGTTCTCTGGTTATTGTTGTTGTTGTTATTGTTGTTGTTAGCAGTAGGTCGACCTTTACAGTCCACGGCCGAGTGACTAAAATCATTTACAGTTAGTGCACTTTTGAGTACAGTCCCATTCAGTGGTGATAATTGCACTTGGCACATAGAGGTTTGGTTCCTCCATAAGGCTTCTTATCTCCAGGCCCAGCAGTGTAAGCCCGTGCCACATTATTTCTTTTGAATGGTTGTTGTTGGTTTTGGTTGTTCCTTGAAGTATCTTCAAATTTCCTCTTATTCTCTGCTTGACGTTCAGCTGCAGTGAGCATCTTTTTGTCCATCATTTCAGTAGCAAATTCAATTGCCTCTTGCATTGACTGAGGCTTTGATGCCTTAACACTGCCATGAATCATGTCGGGAAGACCACCGACATACCTTTCCACTTTAGCTGATTCCTCAGGGAACATTCTATCACACATGAGTGCCAACTCTTGGAATCGTTGATTATAAGTCATTAAATCAGTACCTCTCACCTTTAAGTTCCAATACTCAGATTCCAGCTTTTTGATCTCGCCCCTGGGGCAATATTTATCTGTTATCATCCTTTTCAAAGCCGTCCATGGCATTGTATATGCAACATCTTGTCCGACAGCCCTTACGTGTGAGTTCCACCACGTCAAGGCACTTCCTTGAAGGGTACAAGATGCATACTTAACCTGACTTGTAATAGCACAGTTGCTGATAAGGAAAACAGATTCCATCTTTTCTGCCCATTGGGTCAGGCCAACGACTCCTTCGGTGCCTTTGAAATTTATAGGCTGGCACTTCAAGAAATCAGTGTAAGTGCATTCTCGTTGAGTAGGCACTTGCCTTCTTCCGCCGGTTCCTGAACCATGGCTGTTATCGCCGTCTCTGCTCCTGCTTGCATCGCGTTCTGCTAGAGCAGCCGCAACGCCTTGATCGATTAAGGCTTGGAGCTGAGCATCAGTGACAGTTGTGGTAGGAGCGGTTGTGGTGGCGGGTGTTGCCCTCGTGGTTCTTCTTTTTGGTGGCATTTTCTTCAAAAGTCACAAGGAATATAATACACGTCAGATTTCACACAATCATAAACGCAACATGACATATGCATAATAAATAAAACAAGATCACAATCCGTAGTGAAATATACAACTGAAAGTGAAATCAACAATGACATAAATAAATCAACATCCATACACAACAACATCGATAATCATACACGATGGCCCTAATTACAACATGTTTAGTACAATGAGATACAAAAGTGAAAATATGGACCTAAGGCGGTGTTAGCTGGGGATCACCCATAATACTTAACACACCATACAATGATAGCTAAAAGATAAACAAAAGTCCCTACAACCTATTAGCTGGGAGTAACCCATAAAACTTAATAGGCTATACAGGATAGCTACAAATGATACATGGCTAACAGCTGCTGCCAGCCTCAGCTGGTCCATCCTGGGGCTCTGGGTCTCTAGCCTCTAGTGTCGCAATACGTCCAAGCGCTGTAGTCAACTGAGTCTGAAGTGATGTGGTCGAGTCTGAAGTATGTGGGACTAAGCAAATCAATGTGGCAAACCTGTGTCCAGTGTCCTAACATGTGCCTCTATGGCTGCACTCCTCTCCTCAGAACTAGTCCATGCTATGCGAGCATATATAGCCTCTCTATCTATAGCCAAAGCTGTGCGGCGGTGTTGTATCCTCTTTGTATAGTGTGTATGATTAGGGCTCCCAAGTAAAGCCCGGCATCATGTGCCTCCTCTAATGTCCTCACTCCTCAGTCCTATGTCTAACAGTTGTATCAAGTTGTCACTCTCTGGTCGACCCCCTCAGGGGTCGGTTGATATCTCATCATGGTCTCAAACAATCTCCATCCCAAGTGTCAACCGCTGGAGTAGACCCTGGCTGTCTTGCGGCACCAGCCGCTGAACTCTCCCCGATCTCGTATCCGGGAGCGGGAGTAGTAAGACAAGCTCTCTTCCAAGGCGGCATATCAGCCTCGGGATTATCAGTCTGGGTGCGTAGGTGAAAGTGGTAATGGTGGTGATGGCAAACTGCAGCTCTCATCAGAATCCGACTGCAATATAGCCTAATAGGTGTCCTGTATCAGTGGGGCTTGTGGTGAGTGGTGATGGTAGGGGTAATGGTGAAGATACAACAGGTAGTGGTGGTGTAGGTGCGGCAGCATGCTCAGCAATGCGTGCCTCCATGGATGCCGACATCGGTGGCTCAGGTCTGACACTCTTCCGTGCCCTACGGAGACGTGTCTGGGCAAAGGGGATCCTAATCTGAGGTGCTCTCGGTGTAGGTGCAGACTCATCAGTCTCAAATGCCTCTGTATCCCCAGCCGAGGGAACAGGGTCAACCATAGGTATAGCAGAAGAGTCGGCCGGAGCTAGGTGCTCCTCCTCCTCCTCGTCCTCATCCTCGTCCTCAAAAGGCTCCTCATCGTCATCAGCATCATCATCATCAGTGTCATCATCGGAGGGCTCATCATCTCCATCCCCTCCGTCAGCAGGGTAATCAGCATGCTCCTCCTCGGAGTCCTCCTCTGGATCCTCCTCTGGATCAGAATCAGGTACATAGCCCGGTGATAGGGCTACGGGTGAAGCATCAGCGGGTAAAGGCTGGTCCTCCATGGGTGCCTCATCCTCTGAAGGTACTAAGTACTCGGGGTACTCAGGCTCGGGTACAAATGGTATCTCAATGGGTGATGGTGGGTGCTCAGGACCGGGCACATAGTCGGGAGATGGTGGGGCTACTGGCTGCATGGGAAGTCCATCGTATCCTAATACGATGACTCGTGGTGTACCTCCATCAGATACCTCCTCGTCGGCTCCCCAGAAGACTCTGCCTGGTGCGGAATCAGTGTACACAGAGGTGTAGGTGACAGCGGATGATGCAGAAGACATGACTGCAGGAAGATAAGTAAACTTACATAAGTATATTATATAAGACTAGTATATTATATATGTAATATAATATAAACATGTATACATATCATGAAAGCATATAGCATAACCAACTAATGCAACTCACTAGTGTATGTGTCCCGTGAAAAACTTTTGTATGATGCAATGTTTGAAAATGGTTATAGTCCAAGTAAAAACATTTGACCTGGTTCTCTATAAACCTAGGGCTCTTGATGCCATTTCTGTAACACCCCCAAAATGGGTGGTGCTGCAGCGGAATATGGTTGAGGAATGTTACAATCCTAGATCAACAGCAGAGATAAGAGAACGACCTCTATATTTTGAGTCGTTTAAAATTGATCATTGGGATTAAATAGACTTGTTTGTTACATAGCCGAAGACTCAATCGTTCATCCGTGATAAGTAAAGATTTTAGCTTAACAAATATTCCAAAATGTAATGCTCCAAATCGTTCTAGTAAATGACTCAAAATGATGACCACCAATGTATCTTGTTTCTCGTACTTCATTGAACCCTGAGAAAAACACGCTTTTACAACGTCAATATAAAGTTGGTGACTTCACAGGGTTTAGTAAATGTATAAATAGGACCACAAAGATTTCAATGTAAGATCATGTACACATAAATATCTCAAAATTAATTGAGTGCACTAAGTTCATGACACCGAAGCTCGACTTATGTCTGCAATTTATGCATAAATGTGCCATGTAGATGTTCAACCGCAAACACCCAAATTAAAGTTCGTTCCGACATGTATACGTTCGTTGTTTCGGTACCTCCGAAAACTGATGAGCGCTACTCACCCGAACGGGGATGTCAATCTAAATAGATCTATTCATACATTCGCGCTCGCCTAACTAGCAATTGACAGTTTCATGAAGGTGGGCAATAGTGGGTTTAGGCTATTAGGCCAACTGTTATATGTTTAAAGGTACTTGCGGTCCAAATGTAAAACAATGCATGATTCTCACCCCAAAGTTGTAAAACTAATATAGTTGTATAAAGCGGGCTATGAATCACCGAGGTGAATGATTGATTATCTAATTCAAATGAGTGATTCGCCTCGGCAAATTTGAAAGCACATAATTAATTATAGGCCGTATGCGTATATGTATTTCATGTAATATAAAACATCACATGTTGCCATGCTACACCACACTAATAGTTTTTATTAATTAATAAAAGTTAAAACAATAATTAACGTACTTTGTTAATAAAAGCGTGTGTACTTGTGTCGTAAGCAATTTTATTTTCGTTTATAATGCATCGTTGTAAAAAAAAGATGATTTAATAATGATATTTTATTATTAAATTAATTATTTTATAAAAATTTATATAAAAATATAAGTAATGCGCGCGAGTTTTAAAACTTCATATCTTTATCGTTTCGACTCCGTTTTATACGTTTCTTATGTCCACGTCTCCGTATTAAAATGTTTTATCAAAATATTAAATTTATAAAATTTAAATCCCTGATGAACAGTAGTATTTACTATTCACAGCAGTTTATAAAAATATTTTTATAGAATTAAATATATATATATCTTGTAAATACGTACTAATTCGTTGTAAATTCCGTTTTTCGGTTCTTCTATGTCGTGGGTTCGTACTAAAGAAAATTATCAAAATTATTCTATTTATACAATGTATACCTGATGAACGGTAAACTTTTAACTGTTCATCACAGTTTATATAATGATTTTTATAAAGTTAATAATATATAACTTGTAAATTCCGTTTCTTGTTCGTTTATTATTCCGTTTTTCGACTTCCCTTATGCTCCGATCCTTATAAGAGTACTATTTTTATAAAATATAAAACATAAAGTTTATATTTCGAATTTCAAAAATATATATAAAGTCATAATTAGGGTTTCTAATTAAACAAGAAATTTACAATCATTTTAATTAGGAATCTTGCACCATTATTTTTCCAAGTGTTGTACCGTATATCTTACATGTATTTAGTCCTCTAAATGTCCATGTCCTTTGTCCTTATGTAAATCATTTTTACTTTAAATAACTTTAAATAAAAACTAGGTGGTGATTAACTAATGCAACAGAATATGAAAACAAATAGGAATTAATAACGAGTATTGAAAACTTTAAATAGACCTTATAGGAATCAAGTAGGATGAGAAAACGAGATGTAAACCACAATCCAAGCCCTCCATCAAAACCCTAACAGAAAACCTAAATATTGTTTCTTTGTAATTCCTTGTTTAAACCCGAATCAGCTTCCCAACACCTTGGTAGTTCTTAGTGTAGTCTTAGGATGAACATTGAATGTTGGAATTCCTTGGATGAAAAAGAAAAATGAACCCTAAAAGGCCAAAGGTGTGGCCGTGAGTTTTAGGCACAAAAGATGAGGGTTTGTGCTTTGGTTTTTTCTTGATGAAAGTGAAAAGAGTAATAAGGACTTAGGGGGGGGGGGGCTTTCATTATATAGTGCTTAGGAAACTAGTAAACCACCTTAAATCTAAACCATGGATGTATAAGTGGTAAAAGGACAAGGTCAAAGACCTCTCCTCCTCCCTAGGTGAATCCCACGGCACAAGGACACAAGAGTGTACCAAGACTTGACAATCTTTAGTAACTTGAGCTTAAGGTACATTATGGTGTAAGATTTATAAGTTGTAAAAAGGATTTTACAAAGATTAAAGGATTTAATTCAAGGGTAAATGTATATATCCGGTTCTAAGAGGATATAGGTGAGAAAAATAATTAAATTTTGAGTATTGGGTATAAACGTGGGTATTTGTTTAAGCGTAGATAGGTAAAGGTGCTTCCGGGTACGACCGAAAGTAATTTTATTCGAAACGTAAGCGTTTTAGTATAAACCAACAAAAATAAATTGTGAAAAGGGATAAATTTTATATCTCTATTAATCATATAACCTTGCTGATGCATCAAACTTTAATTTGTTTGATGTCCGTTTACATTGATATTGGATTTTTAGTTTAGCGATTTAACTATAGATACTAATTAAAGCGAAACGCGTAAACTCTAAAAATAAATAATGAATTATTAAAGTTGAAAATAACCTGAAAATGAGAAATGTTACAATGATTTCTGATAAATCATCACAAGGTCTTGGACTAGTTGATCCGAGATGATGTCGGTCCACGTAGATTTGTACATTGAGAATTTGAATCTATTTTTAGCGTAAATAAATGTTATCTACCAAGCGTTGCGTGTACATATGGTCAAGAAGAAAGGCCTTGAGTCTATCATACCAAGCTTTGGGTGCTTGTTTAAAATCGACAAAGCTGGGAGGTTGAGCGACTTAGACTTCTTTGTTTATAAAACCGTTTAAGAAAGCACTTTTGACGTCCATTTGAAAAAGTTTGAAGTCATTTACACAAGCATAAGAAAGGAGGATTCTTATAGATTCTAATCTTGCTACAAGAGCATAGGTTTCATCGAAATATATTCCTTCTTGTTGGTTGTATCCTTGTGCAACAAGTCTAGCTCTGTTTCTAGATACGGACTCCATTTTTTCATCTAATTTATTTGTAAAAAGACCCAATATATACCAATTATGGTTGGTTATCGGTGGAGGAACAAGAATCCAAAAAGTGTTTGTTGTGAATTGGTTTAATTCTTCTTCATAGCCATAGTTCCAACTTCTCGTTCATGTTTGGCTTCTGTGACCATTTTTAGGTTTATGGATGACATAAATCAAAATAGTTATTTGACTTTGGGACTTGAGATCTAAGGTTCTGTCGTTAAGATTACCTATGACCAAATCTATGGGATGGTCTTTAGATTCTTTGATGTTTAGAATGTCTTTATTTAATGGTTCATTTTCCTTGATTTCTATGTCTTCTATTTGGTTTTCTATGATTTGGCTTTCAATAATATCATCATCTACATGAGGTGATGACTTTGAGGTGGATTTTAACGGGAAATCTCAATCTTAATGATTGCTTCGGTTCCTCATATTTCCTTGTTTAGAATAATTTAAGCTTTACTATTAGGTTAATATCTGAGGAATATACCTTCGGTGGATTTAGGGTCGAATTTTGTGAGATAGTCTTTAGTGTTAAGAATAAAACATTTACTACAAAAAACTTTGAAATATTCTAAGGAGGGATTTTTACCTTTGAAAAGCTCATAAGGAGTTTTTCCAAGGAAATGTCTAATAAGAATCCTATTTAAGATATAAGTAGAGGTGCCAATGGCATTACACCAAATTTTTTAAGGAATTGATTGTTCATTAAGCATTGTTCTACTCATTTCTTGCAAGGTCTGATTTTTACGTTCTGCTACCCCATTTGATTGTGGAGTACGTAGAGCCGAAAAGTTATGAGTGATACCATTAGCATCACAAAAAGCTCCAAATTGTACTTCATTATCAAATTCCCAACCATGATTCGTACGAATTGATATAATGGGGCAACCCTTTTGAACTTGAATCTTTTTACTTAAGATTTCAAAATGGTCAAAAGCATCATTTTTGTGTTTTAAAAATCTTGCCCATGTATATCTTGAGTAGTCGTCGATGATGACCAAAGTGTAGAAGTTTCCTCCGTAACTTTGGATGGACGACGGACCAAATTAGTCAATGTGTAAAAGTTCTAGACATTTAGTGGTTGAAACCATATTTTTAAGTTTATGACTTTTGTGTACTTGTTTTTCAATATTACAAGCATCGCAAAAATGACTTTTAAAATTTAGTTTAGGCAAATTCCTAACAAGCTCTTTAGATGATAGCGATTGTATAAGTCGCATATTGGCGTGACCTAATCTTCGATGCCATAAGGTCAAAGTATCATCTATTGAGGTTAGACAAAGACTATCTTTTGGAGAGTTTCCCATTTTCATTATGTAATGACTATTTTTCCTAATTCCTCTTCCTATGGTAATGCCGTCTTTAATTATTCCGCTACCGGTTTCACTAAATAGCACTTTGCATTTTTATCGCATATTTTCCCTATACTAAGTTAAAACCTAAATTTTCTACGTGACTAACATCATGAATAGTGAGAGAGTTATGAGTGATTGTACCTTTT
>BQNB010086171.1:2336-28270 GCA_026074375.1 Tanacetum coccineum | reverse complement strand
GATCCTAAAAGTTATCAATGAATAATGAAAGCATTACATTATGTCACACATGAATAAGTTGTAAGTTGGAAATTGTAAAAAAAAATTCAAAATTTCAAAAAAAATATACGTAAAACGGGGGTGCGTGCGAATTAAATGATTTTTGAACCTTTTAATTGACCTTTTCTATTCTTGTTTGATTGTGAGGGAGTTATAAGATAAAAGGGGATAAAATAATTTACTTCCGGTTTGTTTTATCTACATTGCGTGTGGGACCAGCAATGGTTTAGTGTGGGGGAATTTGGTATTCGCTAAAATACACATCTTTTATACCACGTAAAACACTATTAATTGGACTAAAAATACTAAAATACGCTTAATTATATTGCAAATATGTTTGTTTGGTATTTTTTATGTCTTGCAGGTAAAAGAATTGAAAACGGTGCAAAAGCGGGAATTATCGGGCTCAAAATGGTCAAGTTTAATTATTACTCAAAGTCAAAGTGAAGTCGTGAAAAAAAATTCCCGAGCATACCAGTGGAAAGAGCGCGAGAATACGAGTCCAACGGTGCCTTCGATGCTTAATGGGCCAGCCCGTAACCCGCTTAATGGGTCGGGCCAGCCCAAACAAGTTAAAGCCTAACAAAGAAATATGTTAATTTGCTATGATGATGATGATGACGAAAGCATGACATACATGGCACGTGAAGGGAAATTAATTCCCATTTTCACACGTGAGGCTCCAATCACAAAATGATGGGACAAATGAGGCTCAGACACATGGCATGGAAATTGTTATAATTCTCAAAACTCATTCTCAATTCATATACAAAAATGATCCAACAGTAGAGAAAGGAGTGTGTTTGGTTTAAGCTATCAAAATAGACACGTGGAAGCATTCCATCGGTGGATCAAAACTTTTTAACTTGGCAATCCGTGTGATATAAAATACAAGCCAATGATTGGCTAATCGAGTGATAAATGATTGGGCAAAATTTTACACTTCTACCATCTCTCACCCTATATATTAACTCGACTCCCCTTAACAATGGGAGTTAGTCTTTAGTTTTTTTTAGTTTAGTTTTGTAATTTTTAGCTTATTTTAATTTTGTATTAGCTTATTTCTATTTTTCTGCTTATTGTACTCAGATTATTTCACAAGCTTTATATTATGATGTAATAGATTTGGTTTAAAGTTGAATTTCGATCTTTGTTTGCTCATTTGGTGCTTATTGGTTCGTTTATCATAAATTCGTGTAGCTTATTCTATAAGTTAACTTTTCGTGCTTATTTTTGCAACTTTTTATCATCAAACGTTTTTTTAAAGCTTATAAAATGATTCTTATAAGCTCTCTAAACTCATTCGAATAATATCATTTGATTTTAAACACTTTTCGATATGATAAGCTAAAATAAGTTCGAGTTTAGCTTATTTATGTGCTTAATTCGTTTTTGATTGAATAGGAGCTATTATTTTCTATTAAGTTTCGTTTCTAAACAACTTGTTTGGTTTAATGTAAGCTTAATGTGCTAGATCCAATTTTTAAGTGCTTATGAGCTTATTCGATTTGTGTTTTGTGTAGTTAAAATGTTTTTTTTAGCTTTTGCAAACTCCTTGTTGCTAATTTTCGTTTGTTTGCCGATATAATTGATTGCTTATTTGGTTTTCGTAGTAGCTTAATAAACAATCTTGGCTAAATCTCGTTTTTAGTATAATATAGTTAGCATATTTTCTTGTTTTTAAAGTTTTTCTAGTTCTAAAAAGTGCTTATCAAATAGCTTATTGTTTCGTTGTTGTAACTAAGTGCTTAGCGAGGTGCTTAATCTTATTTGCGAATCTCATATGTTTATTTGGGGTAGCTTTTCTAGTAATACTTAGTTCGTATTGTCTCTAACTCATAAATCGCTTATTTCGTGTTTATTAAGTTGTAACTGGGATTGCGATTTGGTTTGTAGAATAAATCAATTTGGCCTTGTTTTTGTATTAAGTAACTGATTTAATGCTTATGGCTGTTTGATTTTGACCTCTGTTGGAAAACTGGACTCACAACTAGGCTTAATTTGGTTTATGGAATTTTCATAGGGCCTGCGTTTGGTTTTGTGCTATTGGGCCTCATGTGATTAATCTGGACCACATTAGGACTAGTTTAGATTTATTTTAGTTTCTACCTGTTAGGCCTAGTTGTTTAATTGCAATTTGCGAATGTAATATAACTCTTACTATTAATATGTTTTGTTTTGTGATTTTGGTACCGGTCAACTCATGAGGCGAGGAGCTTACGGGTTTAATAAGCTAGATGGAATTTGAATATTTTCTTTAGCTTATTAAATCGGGTGGTATTAGTTTATTTGCGGGTCTTCAATTCGCTTTCATTTTCTATCTTTTTTCAATACTTTTAATTTTAATAAATTTAGCTTAATATATTTAGTTTTGCTTATTTGATCATGATGAGTAGTGAGTAAATAACTTGTGTTTGCTAAGTGATTAGTGATTTGGAATTTAAGTGCGGTTTTGAAAAGGTTTAAAAAAAATTAATAGTCAATTTACATACCGTCATTTACTTTTAATGCAATTTAAATACTTGTCATTTATTTTAAAAAGCATTTTACTTTACTTGTCATTTAATTTCTTGAACTTGATTTCTAAGGATTTTAATTCATTAAACCTAAGCCCGCACTTAATGAACATTTCACGTCACTTAGCAAGCATTTTCGTCATTTCTATCTTTTAGATCAATTTTAGTATAATCTTGTAGTTTTAAATCTTAGAATTAATATTAGTTTAATATTTGGTTTAAAAATAGTTTAAAACCAAAACCAAAAATTTAAATGACAATCAAGCTCGACTCCCAATTTTCCCGTGAATTTCCATTCACCTCTCGCCGAGGAAACGACCCGGAAGGTTTTTGAAATTGCTTTGGTTAAAAGCATTTTTTCTAGAACCCGACGGAAATACTATACTATACTATTATTGATATCTTCCTTATTATTACGTATTAATATATTATATATTTATATGTATTAAAAAAGGGTGGATCAGTCATCAATTAAGAACATCTGGAATAATGAGCAGATATATATTATGCTTGGATTTTAAATCAAAATCAGCAGTAAACAAACACTATGCGAACTCTTATTGGTGACAGTAAACCAACACTACAAATTAAACACTATGAACTCACAAAAATAAAAGTTTAATACAGAACAATGATTCAATTTCACAAATTAAACAAGACCACGAAGCCATTGAGACCATTCAATTGCAATCAAGTTAAAGAATGACTATTTGTTGTATCTTATTATACGTCACAACAACCTACATATAGTACTAATATATTACGCATGGGAGCATTGACATAAAGTTAATAGCCTCCTTGTAAAACCTTATCACCTTTGCTTTCCCCCTTTGTTGTTTGATTATGCTTAATTACTTAACTCTCTACAGACTTACATATTACTTACTACACCGTATTTTATTTCCTTTTAAAGGACAAAACAAAAACCGAATAAGAACTCTGAAATAAAAAAAAAACGGTAAAAATGCAACACACGTAAAAACAGTACTACTCCTACATATAGTACTATTATTACGCATGCATTGACAGCCTTGTACCTTTCCCCTTTGTTGATGCTTATTACTCCGTATTTTCTTTAACAAAACCAATAAAAAAAAATGGTAAAAGTTGCAACATGTAAAACAGGTGTTACAAAACAAGACACTTGTAAGACCAAGCTTGCCATGTGTTTCTCTTCATACGTACACCCTCGACCAGTACGTCCAGATAACATAAGGAAAAGACGGTGAAGGAAAAACAAAATACTGTAAGAACAAAATGCATTTCTTAAGGATAAACTTTCGTAAAACTACTTGTTGTATCTCCTTTCCTCGTCAAGTCTCGAGGGTTTGCTTCACTTCTGAGTACTCCACAAACCATCAGGTATCGTTCTTGTTTTGGCAAAAGTAAAATACATCAACTGTACAATTAGTAATCTGGTTAACGATGATGGACATGCAAAAGCAAGGGTGGTTTAAATAAGCAAATTAGAAAAAGCAAATAAGAAAAAAAAGCAAGGGTGGTTTAAATGGGATTGAACCTGACGTGAATCGAACACGCAATCTTTTGATCTGGAGTAAGACTCGCTACCATTGCGATCCCTTGTACAACAAATTAACCACTAGTATCTTAGGCACGTAATTACAAAATATTAATATCTATAAACTACTAGCCAGTAAGTTATGCACGTGAATTTTGTTAATTAACAAATCGATATGCATGCTACCTACATGAAATCTTTAAACTTAACAAGATTTCTATAGTACAAATTGTGTTATGGGCTAAAGATATGAATTTGAAGTTGTTATTGGACTGGCTAGTGGATTGGATCTTGTACTAAACCTAGTGATGATCTGAATTCCCTTCACAAATAAAGGCAAACCGTTAGTCTTATCGCGGGGGCGGACCTCACGGTTAGACTCCGGCGTGAGAGTAACTACACATGTTTGTCAGAGTATATGTGTGTACAAAATGGTTAAGAAAGTGTACCTTGTGGGGTGTCAAAGTACCCATATTTATAGGTGGGCCAAATATTAGGTTTTCCTCTTATTTTGCTAGTTTCTGTTAGTGGGCCGAAGTGGGACCCTTATCGGATAAGGATCCGCTTGTAACCGTGACTTGCGGACGCTAATTCCCTTTCGCGAATGCTTGTTGATCCGCGGAGAGGTTGTTACGTCCGGCTTACTTGTTCCGAGCCGTACCAATACGGAATTGGGCTTAGTTCTGGCCCATTATGCTCTTTGTTGCTTTTACTTGCTTAGTTGGGCCTGAGGCCCATTGTGATAATACGGTCCAGGCCCAAAGACCTATTATACGTCATCAAGTCCCCTAGTCTAGTATGCCTATTGCATGCGCTTTTGTTGCGTGCGGTAGGTATTGCTAGGTTCCAATATCTTTCGTGCTTTTTCCTCCTTCCGCGGTTGTTTATGTTTTCGCAACGTTTCCTTTAACTGGTAGGTGGGACGTGGCTATCATGGTTTATTTGTGGCCTTTCATCTTCTGACTGATTTGACTGGCCAGTCGAACTGCTTAACTGTCATCACTATCTTTTACTTTTCATCTTGGCCATTGACTTGGAGGTCATTGCCACGTGGAAGTATCTGGGGGAATCTTGCAATTACTATACCGAGGGTATAAATAGTCAGTGTGGTTTTCACTGTTTCCTTTTTCATCTCTTTCAAATTACAATCGCCATTGTTAAAATTCTTCAAGCCCCTCTTCGAAGAAATGTTGGGTTTTCAAGTTAGGCCTTAATCCTTGCTTACTTTTAAACATGGGTAGTAACACATATATAAAGTCGGCTCTTACTTTAAAAGCCTTAACGATTTTTTGTGAGACGTATCATATTCCCGATGAGGTTCATCCACAATTACCTAGCCCTAACCAAACAATTCATGAGATGCCTACCGACAAAATAGGTGTGTATACTAGGTTCTTCGAATATGCCAATTTCCGTTTACCCCTTTCCACCTTTTTCGTTAACGTGCTCAGGCATTATCATATCCATATATCCCAATTATCCGTTATAGGTGCAGCCAAAGTGTCTCATTTCGAGATCCTTTGTCGTGTTCATGGTTTTGATCCAACGGTCGGGCTTTTTTGTTGCTTCTATGTTAATTCCAAGAACAAGGGTTGGATGTCATTCAGCAAACGCCAAGGAAGTGACGCCGTATGTTACACTAAGCCCTTGGACTCACTGAAAAACTGGAATGATCATTTCTTTTGGGTTGACAGCTTTGCTTGCCCTGCTTCTTTTCCATGGCATACTAGCAAAACTGTGTCGAAAGACCGTTTTCCCAAATCTTCTCAATATAACGCGGAGCATTATGCTACCCTTGTTGCGCATCCGGCCCCTTTTCACAAGTATCCGGATCCTTTGCTTGATAGGGATTAGTCGTAACTATACTTTTGATGTGGATACTTATCCCCGATTTCCGCGTGAAAATGGCGAGGGTGGGTGTTTATTATTATGTTTTACTTTTGTTTCGTCTTTTGGTTATTTTTTGCTGATTATCCTACTCCTTTTATGCAGAAATGGATTTGTTCTCTTTTATCTGGACTGTTGACCCTACAAAGGTAAGAATTGTTGAGAGACAGCGTGGTGAAGACGAGCCAAAGCTGCTAGATGCCACTGTTGGTCGCACCGTTCCTTTGCTTCCGGTTGTACCTGCTCATGCCGAAAGTGAGCTTGAGGCCAGTGTTGGCAGGTTGTTTGATGAGGAAGGTAGTGGCCTCATTACAACCGAGACAAAAAAGGAAACAAAAAACTGTTGTTGTTGATGCTGGTGAACCCTCTCATCCTGCCAAGAAACTGAGAGATGACCACGGAACTCCAGGTGGTCCTATTGTTAGGGGCAAGTCACAATCAGCGATCCAACGTTTACTTGCCGGGGCAGTGTTGAATGCGGAGGTCAGGGGTGAGGTTGTTCCTACTTTGCCATTTGTGACATCTTCCGTGTCTGCCACGCCGGAGCATGAGGAAGGGGATCACATTGGCTCTTTGACTGGGGCTAACCTCCGTACTATTGGAGCTCCGCAAAGGTTCGTTATTTCCTGTGACTTTTCTCATCATTCCGGTACTCATTTTTCGGAGACTGGAGTTGATTCTCTTATTAGGTCTTCGGCTCCACTCATGATAACCGTCACTACTGTGACCGCCACGGCCAGTGCTGCTCCGGTTGTTAAGGAAACAGTGGCAAAGCCTTCCTTGTTTGCCACTGCTTCGTCTTCTGCTGGTGGAACGGATCCTGTCCCAGGTGGTTTTTCCGACCTTACTGACAGTGATCTTTTGGTTGGTGATGTTCGCACAGTTGTTGATCCTGATTCTGACCTCCAAAAAGTGTACGTGCCACGATGGAATGTAACTAATGGGTCACTTCTTGATGAAAATCGGGTTTGTCGTAAGATGGTGAATGAATTTGCACCTCCTAAGTTCTTTGCATCTGTGCGTGGAATGGAGCACGACCAACTTTTTTTGCTGACTTTAACGTGGGATCCGCACGTCAGGTGACTTTAGGTGCTGAGGTGAGGATGTGTGTTGAGTATAACATTAGGAAGAAAAGAAAGTTGAAATTCATTGTTGAGGAAAAAGATACACTACTGAAGGCTAAGGACACATAAATTGAAAGTCTTAGAGCACACTTACTAGTTAAGGAAGCGGAAGCCACGAAGGCTATCCGTCTTCGTGCTGAGGCTTCTATTTTTAAGGCTACTGAGAAGTCCCTTCGAGACGGGGTTAATGCTTTAAACAAGCGTAACCTTGTCCTTGAAAAGGAGCGTGATGCTCTGAATGTGAAGGTGACGGACCTTGCCGCTTCGGTTAAAGTTAGGGAGCAGGAAGTTACTGATTTGGACGCTCAGGTTACTGCTGTCAAGTCGCAGAGTGAAAATCTTGTGGGTCGGGTATGTAGTTTTATACTTAAGTTTTTTTATTTCTCCATTTTCTTATCTTTACGCTTTCACATCATTACAGGTGCATGAACCAGAAACCTCTTCTGTCGGCCTTCAGGAGAAAGTCGCGGTGTATGAAGATTTCATCGACCAGCTTGAGAGGTTTCAAGATGAAAAGATGGAGGAGGTGAATGAGAAGTTTGACAAATTATGTGCCGATTTTGTTGAGATGGCCTTTCACCTTGAAGAGAAATTATATCCGCATCTCTTAACTACTATTTCTGGGCGCCGTTAGCTACTTACTCATGGCATGGAACTAGCCCTTGCCAAATGCCTGAACTCTACTGAATATCTGTCTGCGCTCGGAGCGGCAATCAGTAGGGCTGTAGAGAAAGGTATGCAGGAAGGGTTGTCCGCTGGAATTACCCATGGTGCGGAGGGCAGAGAATTGAGCGATGTTGCCGCATATAATCCATCCGCGGAGGCTGATTATCATTCTGCCTTGCAACGCCTTCAGAGCATTAATTTTTCTTTAATTGCAAAGCTAAAATCCAACAAGGATTCCAGTGTCGATACAATAATGAACCTTCTTCGTTTGGATGATGCTCTTGCTGAAAGATTAGGTTTAACAGAGTCGCAGCCTCATGTTAACCAGCTGATGGTTCCTATCCATCACTCTCCAGACCAGCGCGTCATTGGTGCTTCCGCTTTATCCCTTTCATTAGAAGTTTCCAGCTTTCGTGTCCGGAAATTTAAGGAAAATATTGCCAACCATGTGTCAGCTCTTCACGGCGTCTTTGTTCCCTTGTCTGAGCCCCTATCTGTCATGGCTTTGGAAGGTACGGAAGGTACTTCTGGTGTTGCTCCTAGTACTACCACGACTTTATCTACTACTTTTGTTTCCGCGAGCACTGTTTCATCCCTTTCTATAGATGATTATGAGATTACTGGTGCGGATAATCAGGCAACCGTGGATGCAAGCACTGTTAATGAGGATGCTAACCCTTTTCCCAACGTGGATGACGCGGAGCTGAATGCTTCAGAATGACTTCCTTTGCTCATGTTCTATTTTGCCGCGACCGTGTGTGGTCTTTCTTTCGGCTTTTTTGTATGCGCTATTTCTAACAATTTTTGTCCGTTATATGCCGCGGTCATATGTGACCTCTTTTGAATGGGGTCAGATATATTTGTGCATATTTGATGTTTTAACACCTGATTGTGACTTTGCTATTGTTTTAATATCGTGATATGTTTATTCCAATAGTCTTTATTTGAATACTTGTGGGTTATTCTCCCTGCTATCTTTAAATATCACTTATTGTGCACTTGTGATGATAGGCTTAGTGAAACGTTCATGGAACATTTCTTCCAGTATTGGGCTTGCAATGCCTCTTATATACTTTTGAGTGTATTATTGGGTTACTCATCCCTTTTGTTATACGGGGTAACATTAGTTGGGTCGTGCCCTATTGCGTGCTCTTCTTAATCACAAATATAATAATTTTTCAAAGTAAATAACAGGAATTTAAAGTAATAGTTGTGAAGGTAGCTAGGCTTCACTTTTTATTAATAGTTTCAAAAAAGAAAACATTACAATGCATAAGATAGACTAGAATGCATCACCCCCATCATGGAGTCCGCGTGGATGGATTGCTTACATTTTATGGACGTAACATTTCTTAAGATTACTGACGTTCCATGTCCGCGGGAGTTGCTTCCCATCACGGTCCCTCAACTTATATGCACCCTTTCCAAGTGCTTCCGTGACCTCATACGGTCCTTCCCACTTTGGTCCTAATTTTCCTGTGTCTTCTGCACGGCTTGCATCGTTGTTGCGGTATACGAGGTCTCCACTGAAGCTTGTGTTTCGCACTTTTGCGTTGTAATATTTTTCCATTTTTGCTTTACTCCTAGCCTCGCGTATTGCAGCTTCCCCTCTCCTTTCTTCCAAGAGATCAAGGTTGATTTCTAAAGCTTCATCGTTTTGTTCTAGGTCCACTTCCACTGTCCTGATTGTAGGCATGCCCACCTCCGCTGGAATGACTGCCTCCGTTCCGTATGTTAACGAAAACGGGGTATCTCCGTTGCTAGATTTTATCATTGTGCGGTGTGCCCATAAAACATGAGGGAGTTCTTCCATCCAGTTTTTACTTCTTGCTTCCAGCCTTGCTTTTATTCCCTCACCTAGGCTACGGTTTGCTCTTTCCACAAGCCCATTAGTCTGCGGATGCTTCACCGAGGCAAAATGCTGATTGATGCATAGCTTCTCACACCAGTCCTTAAATGGGTCGTCTCGGAACTGTTTTCCATTGTCTGAGATAATCTCTCCAGGAAGTCCAAACCTGCAAACAATATTTTCCCACACAAACTTTTTAATTTGGTTGCCAGTGATGGTTGTGATTGGTTTTGCCTCAATCCATTTTGTGAAGTAATCCATAGCTACTATTAAGAATTTGACTTTTCCCGGACCCTCCGGAAAAGGTCCGGCTATGTCGATTCCCCACTTGTAAAATGGCCATGGGGATGTGATTGGTGTTAGCTTCTGCTGTGGATTTCTTGGGATGGGTTTATGCACTTGAAAATCTTGACATGCTCTTATTAACATTCTTGCATCTTTGTGCATGGTGGGCCAATAGTAACCAGTCCGTAAAGCCTTGGCCACAAAGGATCGTGTGCCCGCATGCATGCTGCAAGAGCCTTCATGTATTTCTCTTAGAACATAGTTGGCTTGGAGTGGCCCTACACACCTTAGCCATGGGCTAAGAAAAGACTTTTTGTAGAGTATCCCATTAATAATGGCGAACCGCCATGACTTACGTTTTATTGCCCTTGCTCTCTTCACATCTGCTGGTAAGGTTTCCTCCGCAAGGTACTTGAAGATGGGAGTCATCCAGGTGTCTCCTTCTTCCTCTATCACCGTCAATACTTCTACCTCACTGATGGATTTTTCGTTTAACTCTTCAACCAGTACTTGCTTACTTAAGTGTGCAAAACTTGTAGAAGCTATTTTGCTTAAAGCATCAGCTTTTTTGTTTTCGCTTCTTGGGATTTGTTTAATTGTGAACGCCCTGAAGCCTCTTGTAAGCGTCTTTACTTTTTCCAGATAACGAACCATGTCAGCTTCTTTTGCGACATACGTTCCATTTACTTGATTGGCTACTAAGCGTGAATCCACATTTGCTTGGAGGTTTTTCACACCCATTTGTTCCGCTATTCTTAGTCCGGCAATCAAGGCTTCGTATTCTGCTTCATTGTTTGTTGCATCAAATTTGAACCTTAAGGCGTAAGTGAATTCCATCCCTTCTGGGTTTGTGAGTATTAGTCCTGCTCCGGAATCATCCGTACAGGAGGATTCGTCTGTGAACAGAATCCATGGTTCAGGGAGTTCTTCTTCTTCTTCTATTGGAGTATCCGGAGAGTCCTCTTCTGGTCTTTCAACTATGAAATCTGCTAGAATTTGTCCTTTGACTGATACCCTAGGCCTGTAATGTATTGCATATTCCCCTAATTCAATGCTCCACTTCTGTAGCCTTCCTGCTACTTCTGGCCTTGATAGTATCTGTTGTATAGGCTGGTCCGTGATTACTATTATTGGGTGTGCCTGGAAGTACCTTTTTAAGCGCTTGCTAGCATGTACTAAGGCCAGCACTAACTTTTCCATTGATGTGTAGTTTAGTTCCGGACCTCTTAATGCCCTACTAACAAAGTAGATGGGCATCTGTTTAGCTTCCCTTTCCGTCATTAGGACTGCGCTTACTGTTTCTTTCGCTACAGCCAGATAAACAATAAGCTCTTCCCTTTCAATTGGTGCTGTTAGCATGGGGAGATCAGCTATCAGCTGTTTCATTTGCTTGAATGCTTCCTCCGCTTCCGTGGTCCAGTGGAAATCACTTTTCTTTGTACATTTTTAGGGTTTTAAAGAACGGTAATGACTTCTCTGCTGATTTGGCCAAGAACCTATTCAGGCTCGCAAGCTTTCCGTTTAACTTCTTCACATCTTTCAGACATTTTGTGGACGAGAGACTAAGTACGGCGTCCACCTTATCTGGGCATACTTTTAATCCCTTGGTGTTAACCGTGTATCCCAGAAACATTCCTTCCTCTACCCTGAAGGTACATTTTTGGGGTTCAATTTCATGTTGATTTCCCTTAGAGTTTTGAATGTTTCTTCTATGTCTCTAACTATTTCATCTTTCGTGCGGCTTTTAATGATGAGGTCGTCTACATACACTTCCAGGTTTCTGCCAATTTTTTTATGGAATGCCTTATCCACCAAGCGTTGGTATGTTGCTCCAGCATTCCTTAGACCAAAACGCATTTTTGTATAACAGTATATTCCTTGACTTGTGATGAATGCGGTTTTTTCTTCATCTTCTTTCGCCATTTGTATTTGATGATAGCCTTTATATGCGTCTAGAAAGCATTTGAAAGGGAATCCGCACAAGGATTCTACTTTCCAATCTATTTCTGGTAGCGGATAACCATCTTTCGGGCATGCTTTGTTTAGATCTTTGAAATCGACGCACATCCTCCAACTGTCATCATGCTTTTTTACCATGACTGGGTTGGATAGCCAATCATGGTAGTGCACTTCCTTCATTTCCCTGCCTCAACAAGTTTTATGACTTCTTCTTGTATTGCCCGGTTTCTGTCGGCCGCTTGTCCTCTTTTCTTTTGTCTTACCGGAGCACATCCTTCCCGCAGATTCAAACGATGCTCCGCAATGTGTCTTGGGACGCCAGTCATGTCCGCAGGTTTCCAAGCAAAAATGTCCAAGTTGCGCTGGAGTAGTTCGCACAATTTGTTATGGCCTTCCTTGGTGAGGGTAGAGCCAATCTTTACTGTTTGCTCCAGATATTCCGGATTTATTGCCACCTTGACTCTTTCTTATATTATTGGATTTGTGGCTGATGGGGTTCCTTCAGGTCCGGAGATCATCGCGCATTCTAACGGAACCAACTTGCTACTCTTTAAGGTAATTACTCCTCCTTCCACCGGGATCTTTAGCATTCCGTGAGCTATCGACGGAACTGCTTGCAGTTTTCTGACTTCTGGCCTTCCAATAATTCCATTGTACGGAGATGATGATCTTACGACCATGAAATTCATCTAAGCCGAGGCAGAGTATTCTTCATCTCCAATCTTGACCAACAGTTACATTTTCCCAATTGGCCATATTATTTCACCACTGAATCCAATCAAAGGGGTAGTGGCTGGTATCAACAGCTTTTTAATTTATGAACAGAGTCGGTTATAGAAATGCTCATACAAAATTTCTGAAGCTGATCCTCCGTCCACATATATACGATGTACATAGTGGCCTCCTATTTCTGCTTCTATGATCATTGGGCCTTCCGGTCCTTCATCTTCACTTAGTGGTGGAAAATGGATTTCTGAGTTAGGAGATAAACTCTGCGTAATTATTTTCCTGGCCACCCTTTCCCAGGGTTGAACCATTAGGATAGCCAGTGCTTTATCCTTTCCAGAAGTTTCTCCTTTATTTGCCACCTTAGGCTGCTCTTTCCCATTATTCTGTTTGATTTATTTGATCAAGTGCGACAGTTTTCCTGCTTTAAGCATTTCTTTAATCTGTTTCCTTAGGTGCATACATCGCCCGTGTTATGTCCTACTTCACCATGAAATTCGCAAAACTTTGCCTGATTCTGTTTTTCAACCGGAGTTGTCATTGGTGGCGGAGCTTTGAATTTTCCTTTATCTAAAGCGAAAATTTCCCTAGGAGTTTTTGTGAGTAAAGAGAACCGGTCCTGCTTTCTTTTCGACCTTTGTTGGTTCCGGAAACCCTGGTATGTGCTATTTTACACCTACCTTTTACCTTGTAAAACGAACCCAAAAGACCAAAAACATAATAAAAATGTCAAATATATGCTTGTTTTTGTGATTGTGTATGTGCAGGTACGGATATTGAAGAAATGGACAAAATTAAAGCAAAAATAGACAAAATCGGACACGAGAATGGAAAAAGTGCACAAGAGCCACGAGTTTTCTAGCAAAAGTCAATCATGGTCAAACATTGGTCAAACCATTAAATGACAAAACCCTCAAAATACCGAAACAACCCTTATTGTTAAACCCATTTTTGATAAAAAAAAGTCTAAAAACAATAATATCGTTAGTCCTTTATCACTTAAGGACTAATGATCATTATGTTTCTTTCTATAAACTTTTCACTTTTTAACCCGAGCCCAAATAACATCACCAGTCCAATTCTTCTTTTTTATAAATCTCATGGCCCAAGTGAACCACCCAAACCCCCAAGTCAAACAACAGAGTTATAAAAAGAAAAGGGCGCCAATCCCTTTTACTGTTCACATGTCTTCCCCCTTTTACCCTGCACCAAAATTACCTTCGTTTAATGACAAATAACCCTTCTAGAAGCAAATCACTGACACCATCTGACAACTCCATTTTTATAGGTCTACGTTGGCAATCCAACGCCTCTGAATGGCCTTATAATTAAGTATAAGTGGAAGAGCTTTCAAACGGGTTGACGATCAGTGCACTTAGGATAAGCTTGTTTATGGGATTATGGTCTGGATTAAATGAAGGAGGAGCGTCCCTGGATCTAGAATCATCTCTTCAGGGCTATAAATAGCTTATTGGATCACACAGCAAATATCTAGATCTAGGAGTTAGGAGTAGAGTAGGTAGTTTATTTGTAGCTATTTTTTGCTTATTTACTGTTTTCTTATGTAATGTTCCGTTTATAAGTATGTATTCTCTTTTGAAGTTTATTGTAATTCTGTTTTAGTTTAAATCAAGTTCTGTCCAAATTTACTTTTTACTCTTATGTTTTGAATAAGCTCTTAAGCTCTAATTAAGCTCTTATAACTACTTAAGCTTCTTACCTTTTAAACTGTTGCTTATTCAGCTAATTATTATAGTAAAAAAAAATTCTTTTGTTTTTTTAAAAATGCCTTCTATAAAAGCTTAGCTGAATAAGCTAAAATTACTCTCAAATTACCAGAATTCATTGAATAAGCCCATTTGGAAGATAAGCCAATTCGAGAAGGGCTTATAGGGGCTTATTCTCAGTTTATACTTAAGCTTGCTAGTAGATTAAGCTCATTTGAGCATTGTTATGGTCCCTGTTTAGCTGGGATTAAGGTACACCTCAGTTTCTCTTCTTTGTTGTTATTTTCTACATTCTGCTTATTCCTGTGTAATCACTGCTTATTGCTTGCTTTAATTTTGCTTATAGCTATTTGTTTGCTGCTTATTAATGTCTACCTTTGCTATAGATTAGTATTGTTAGCTTAATTAGGCCTTTAATAGCTTTAATATGCAAAATAGGTCTCTTAAGGGGTGTTTGGCACAAGACAGCACTAACATTAGTTAGTGCTGTCAAGTGTTCTTCAGTTCTTTAGGCTGAAATTTAATCTCATTTTAAGGTTTATAAGTAAGGATTTAAGGTGTTTGTAGGTTTAAATCAGTTTTCAATAATGTTAGTGAGTAGTAGTTAGAAACTGTTAGTATAAGTATAGTTGTATAAGCATTTTTAGCTTAGGCTTGTTCTAGTTAAATGAGTCACTCTTTTTACTTTTATTTTAGTCTTTAAAAGGGGGGGGGTGGGGGAATGTTTTTGGGTTTCAAATTATGTCCAAGGTTATGCACTTGTAGGTTTTGAGTTTGTATTTTGGTCATTTGCATCAAATGCATAAAAAGCCTAAAGGCCATTTTAAGTTCATAATTCTGTAGGTAGAATTAGTTGGTAGCTTTTGCAATTTTGTATACTAGTAGTTTGTAGGGTAGTGTTAATCTATTTAAACTTATTTCAGCTTATAGAGCTAAATTGGACATATGTTTTTAAGCCTATTTTTAGCAATTTTGTCTTTTCAAACCCAAAAAAGAAAACTCAGCTCCTTCTGAGTCATTAAGCGTTTTCATCTAGCTTTTTTCTTTAATCAATTTGTATTTTTAAAATGATTTTCAAAAGTAGTTTTAAGTAGCTTATAGGTTAAGGTTTTATGTTGGTTTAAGCTAGAAAGCCATAAAGTTCCTTTAGCTTATTAAAAAATAAGCTCAAAGTTGCCTTATGGTACTGTTTGGTTAACAATTTGTCTTAAAGTGCTTATTTGAGAATTTTAGCTTATAGCCTGTAGTTTTTGCCTTATTTCTGTTTTAACTAGCTTATTAGGTTAATATTTAGAAGTTCATAGCTTATTAAGATTAGAATTTAGCTTATTTTATCTTTTTTTTTAAAAATCAAAAACATAGTTAGTAGAAACAAGTAGCACTTTATTCACGGATATTAGAGCCTTTTTTCAGTGCTCAAAAAATAAACAGACCAGTTAGGTGATTTTTTGAATTTCAAACATATTTTTTGTCTTGTCAGTTATTTCGGAGTAGCTTATTGGCCAGTCTTTAAGGTAGTATAAGATAATTTTTCATAAGGATCCGTTTGAGTACTAAAAATAAGCTCAAAGTTGCTAGTTCGGACTGTTTGGTTTGCAGTTGTAGGATAAGAGCTTAATTGATTGTTCCAGCTTATGGCTTATTCTTTTTGCTTAATTCTTGCTCAGGCTAGTTTGTTAGGTTAGTTGAAGGGTAGTAATAGCTTATTTTCCTTAGGCTTAAGCTTAATTTCTGCTTATTTGTTTTCTTATTTCAAGTAAAAAGCCAAAAATATTTTTAGTCAATTCTATCTGAATGTTAAGCTCTTTTTTTGGCTTATTGTTTAAGTATTTCAAAAAGTTTCTTTTATAAAAGTTACTTATTTTCAGCTTTTTAACAAGTTTGTTTTTGAAATTTTTTGCAAAAAGTTAAAAAAGGGAAGAGAGGAAGTCAGGGGTGAGCAAGGCTCGAACCCCTGACCTCTACCCTCCTCACCTTTTATAACACAACACACAACACACACTCAACCATCCGCCCTGGGGACTTTTTCGATTTATAGTTGTAAAATTTATTATTTAAGTGTGTTAGCTCATTTTAGCTTATCAGCTCTTATAAGCTTATTTGCAGCTTATTTCTTCTAGCTTTTTCACAGATTTGTTTTTAGGATTATAATAGTCAAAAGTATTTTTCAGTATTTTTTCAGAATTTTTATAATTAGTTTAGTATTTTTAATATTTAATTTAGAGTAAAACTGTTTTTAATTCATAAAAAATTATAAAAAAGTCAAAAAAATAATTTTCTTTTTTATAAAATTTTCTTTTATCATAATCTAGGCTTAGGTTTGAAATTTACTTTCGTAAGGTTAATATTTTGAAATTTCACTTTTTAAAGAACGGGATTTCGTTCCCGTTCTCGTTTTCTTCGTTTTTAAGCTTTAAGTGTTCTCGTTTTAGAATTTCCTTAGCCTTTTCTTATAAGTTAGTAAAATAGGATTAGGAAAATTAGAAAAATCATTTTAGGTTTAATTTTAGATAATTTAGGTTTTAAATGTCTCGTTTTTAATTCCCGTTTACGTTTTAATGCTTACGTGTTTAATTTTCATTTCTTGTTTACTTGTTTTCGTGCATTTATCTACTTTTCATTGTTATAATTTAGTAGGATTTAGAAAACCAAATCAAAAATCTTTAAAATCCATTCAAAATCGCGCGATCACGGATTTTTAACCGATTTAAATTACCACGCTTCGTCGAGGAAAAACCAACCCTGGGAGGTTTTTTGAGAAAACTTTGGTTAAAAGTTTATTTCTCGAACCCGACGGAAAATACTTACTATACTATTATTTGATATAATCCTTATATACTTATATATTAGATTATATATAGTGTGTTCGGACTCGTATCAAATTTTTGGCGCCGTTGCCAGGGAAGTGTGTTATGATTTTTCAGTGTTTCATAAGGAAGATTAGTTTTTTGAAGAACCTTCCTCGTGGAAGTTATTTTCCATTTGTGATATATGTTAATAGTATAATATACAAATAATATTTTTCACTTCTATTATCTTTTTTAAAATTAACCATTTGTTATCGTTGTTAGCTCACCATTTAGATAAACTCGTGATATAAGGAAAGTTTATGGCAGGTTTGATCAACATCACCTAAAAGGAGAAGGGTTATTCTAAATAGCGCCTCGCGCTTACCAACTCCTCCGCTTTCTTGTACGTATTTTTAAAGAGCTACCGTACACGTTTAATTTTCGGTTACCAATTTTTTTTTTTTTTAATTCCTTTTCTTATGAATTATTTTTAAAAAAACCAAAAATATTCTCCGTTACCTCTTATCCGTTTAATTCTTTCTTTTTATCCTCTATATTGTTTAATTCTTTCTTATGACGTCATTTAACCAACGTGAGTATACGGGGTGTGGACAACCATGTGATGACTTTTATTGTTATCTATGTACATGTCCGCAGTGTGGAGTTAATCTTCTACTTAGAACTTGTTTAAATTGCACTTATGGTGATGGAAATCCAGTCACTTGTTGTGGGTGTGAAGGCCCGTTAAAAGGAGGATTTTGTTCATTTTGCACTTCAAGAGATGGAAATTCATTTGATTATAATCCAAATCTGATTACTTTCAAATGAATCCTCAAAATTTTTCGATACCTTCTACAACTCTAGTTCGAGGACGCAATATTTGTGAGTTTTGGGGAATACGGATGTCATTTTGATTACGATTGTTCGCCTCAAGTTCCGTTTGTTTTACAATCTGAACCCGCGTTTCGATCAACAACTTCGATAATAATTTTCACAAACTTTCACCAAGTTTCTCCACATCGATTATCTTTAGTGTGAGAAACGCGGGGTCCTCACGCGACTTTTCAGTGTCAACCGTATGGAAACTAAATTATTAATTCTTTCGGTTTTGACAATTTTCAAACCCTGCAGAATCCCGTCATTCATCATTCTCCTAAAGGAACTAGTGAAGATGTGCTGCATTTAGCTAGAGAAGACTTATTGAATAGCCATTCAAAACTTTCTTATGAAGTTTAGTCGTATTTTTTAGAGATAAATGCCAAAAGTTTTATTGGTTGTTGGGAGTGATTTTTGGCGAAATATTAAGCAGCTTTTACGGACAAAGAATATCAACAAGAAGATATCCAGAATTCATGAGTAAACTCCTTGAAGATGTGCGATATTATTAATGAGGAACTATCTGAATTGATTATAGTCCAAGTTAGAATTCGTGCTGGACCTTCTATAATGATGATGATGGTATATGTTATATATAGTAAGCCTAAAAAGCAATCAACTAGAATTACCGATCGAGGATGCTCCGATAACTCTCTAAGTTATAGGGGACGAGCATCTTTAACACTAGTCTAGAAACAGAAAAGACTTGTGATGAGATCCTTGTTCCATCCCAGTGAGTTTAAGGGTATTTCAAGATATATGTGATGTTGCGTTCTTGTGATTATTCTGAAGACGAGTTTTTGGAATATTAACTCTTTGCTTAGTCGAGATATTTCGATCACATCTCCTAAGATTGATTTTCTCCCCGAGGAGTTCATCGGTAAACTCGATTTTATTAATCCAATTCTACCGAGAATTGATGAAGACGATTTTGATGAAGAATATTTTGATGAAGAAGAATGAGAGATTGACAATGATATTCTTCAAATAGAGGACGAGATTCTTCGTAAGAAATTATTAAATGTTAATCTTCTCATTGATAAGATTGAAGCGTTGAATCTTACTCCTTCTATTCCTTTTGTGCTCGAATATCCCTCCTCTTCTCCTATTCCGGTTGTGGATAGTGATTTTCTTGTATAGGAGGTTGATACATTTCTTGTTCTAGAAGACTCGATACCTCCGGGTATTGAGAGTGATTTAGACTCGGAGGGGGATAACGTTTTTCTTGACGACTTACTTTACGATGATCCTATTTCTGAGTATGAGCATTTTACCTTCGATATTAAGCTCGATGCACCCGTGATAATCAATTTTGATGAGCTTAATGAAGATGAATGTTTTGACCCAGAAGGAGGTGAGATTGTTGTTTCTCAAAATATTAAAGATGATGATTCCTTTAAATTTGTCATAGCACAAACTGTACTTTTCTCCCGTTTCTCACTTACCTTGTGGATTCTCCTTTACTTCTCTCCACTAGGAGTGAAGACACCATTTTTGACCCTGGCATCTCCACTTAGAGCCGGTGGCATCTTATCGGGATGGAACTTTCATGTGCTTTAATGTTTATCCTAACATTAATGAAAGCCCGATTGAGATTTTCTTTTCCATTTGCTTCCCCATGGACAACCTAATTCGGGGTCGAGTCAAGCTCGTGACTCGGTTAACAAAAACAAGCATTTTTATCTTCTTATCTATTTTCTAACAATTAATGTGAGGGGGCTAGCCTTTCTTTTCTAGTGTTTCGTGTTTTGTGATTTTTATTGTCCAGGATTGCCTGGATTTTGAAGACTCTCGTGTTCATGGTTTTGTCCATTCATACATTCGAGCCTCATATCCTCAGCTTCATTTAAGGAATCCAATATCCTAAAATCTTATCGACTAACGTTTATCTTTAGCATACTTAATAAACGGCTTTAGATTTGCGTAGAGACCCTTTTTATATCAAGAATATGCATTGGAATTAGTATGGGGGAATCTCACATTGAGGATAATGTGTAGTTTTAGTATGGGGGAATCTATTGATTTGATTGTGCCTGCAACCATTGTTTTCACGTAATCCCGTTTTTACCACCAAAATTTCAAAAATTTCAAAAATAAAATAAGTGTTTTGTCACAATTTTGACTTTCCTACTGGGTAGAATAAGAATAAATTTTGACTCGATCGAGTGTGTTGAGCTCTAGCTTGTTCCTTAACTTTTAGACTAAGCATTCGCGGAATTCGCGAAGAACAAAAAATGATAGAGTTAAGTATGAGTTGGATGCTAAACAAGGATTATTTGGAAATTTTAAGAGCTCATGTATGTAATTTGTGGCTTTTTCTCCCATAAGCTTCTAATCGGATTAATATACGTGCTATTTTTGGAGATTAAACTTAAATCAACAATTTTTATGTAGTATATAGCAAAAATTTTAGTCTTAGTTCAAACTTATATTTGAATTTTTCAAAAAAAAAGTCTTCTCTATATAAAAAATATATGTAATAATAATAATAAAAACTATAGGTTGATAAAAGTTTACTGCCTCTTGCCGGCTCACAACCGATGTGGTAGTCTTCTAAAGAAAGCCCATAGTAAGAATAAAAATCCGAGACTGATAAAAGTTTGCTGCATCTTGCCGGCTCACAACGATTGTTGCAGCTTCTAATAGGTCGAAGGTTACAATTGCCATAAATGTTATGTGTAATATTAGTTTGTATTTAATAATAGATCTCTTTTTGTTAAATTTTAATATGCTTTTGAACTTTTAATATTTCATTTTAAGTTTTTCAAATAAGCCTAGTTTATACGGGAACCTTGAGTGTTTTTGAAATCTAAGGTCCAGTGAGTCCCGATACTGTTTATTGGGTGTCAAAAAGCTTGGCACTTAGCCGCAAGGTTGGGATGTGCCGAGAAGAAAGTCGCTACATGGGATGATCTCGCCTTCAAACTCATTATTCTCGGGTGAAACGTGAAACATATAATTTTACAAAATGTTGATCCATGGTTGAAATTCAAAATAGCACATTCACCTAAGATATAATAATTTCGGGATGAAAGATTTAAAGTTGCAAATCATGAGTAGTGTTAGCTTTTTAATGATTATTTAGCAGGTGATTTCGTTTTATGCTTTGGTATTGGGCGAGTGAAATTTTCGCTGAACGATGAATTTATCCTTTTTGGGGGCATTTTCGGATCGAAATGCATCTTGTTCTATGATCCCTAATGGTTATGAAAATAACGAAAGTCAAATTAGTTAGTTTCTAAAAAAAGAAAAAGAAAAAGAGAAAAACAAAAATATTAATAGTAATCTTCAATAATGGTATAAATGGGGCTTCTCGAAACTCTTGATTCTTTAATTCACCTCGATGAACACTTAGCTACTTTTCGAGGTAATAAGTCGAGGGGGATCGAGATTCTTAGTTTTCTAAGTGCTTACTTATAGCATTGCGTGAGAACACGGGTAATACATAGTATGGGGGAATTTGGTATGTGCTATTTTACTCATTACCCTTTTACCTTGTAAAACGATACAAAATACCAAAAAAAAATAATAAAAATGACAAATTATGCTCTGTTTTTGTGTTTTGGGTATGTGCAGGTTTCGTTTATTGAAGAACTGGGACAAAATCAAAGCAAAAATGACAAAACCGGACACGCGAATGAAAAGAAGAGCACAAGAGCCGGGAGTTTGTAGCAAAAGTCAACCAGGTCAAAATTGGTCAAAACCATTAAATGACAAAAACCTCAAAATACCAAAACAAACCTTATTGTTAATCATTTGCACAAAAACCGTCCAAAAAAAACATTATTTTACCGTTAGTCCTTTATCACTTAAGGACTAACGATCATTATGTTTCTTTTATAAACTTTTCACCTTTTAACCCGAGCCCAAATAACATCACCGGCCCAATTCTTCTTTTTTTATAAATCCCATGGCCCAAGTCAACCACCCAAACCCCCAAGTCAAACAACAGAGTTATAAAAAGAAAAGGGCGCCAATCCCTTTTACTGTTCACATGTCTTCCCCCTTTTACCCTGCACCAAAATTACCTTCGTTTAATGACAAATAACCCTTCTAGAAGCAAATCACTGACACCATCTGACACTCATATGTCTACGTTGGCAATCCCAACGCCTCTGAATGGCTAAGTATACGTGTAGAGCTTTCAACGGGTGAGATCAAGTGACTAGAAAGCAGTTATGGATTAATGGTCTGGAATGAAGGAGGAGCGTCCCTGGATCTAGAATCATCTCTTCAAGGCTATAAATAGCTTACTTGGATCACACAGCAAATATCTAGATCTAGGAGTAGGAGTAGAGTAGGTAGTTTATTTGTAGCTTATTTTTAGCTTATTACTGTTTTCTTAATGTAATTTCCGTTTAAAAGTAATGTAATCTCTTTTGAAGTTAATAAAATTCTGTTTTAGTTTAAATCAAGTTCTGTCCAAATTTACTTTTTACTCTTATGTTTTGAATAAGCTCTTAAGCTCTAATTAAGCTCTTATAACTACTTAAGCTTCTTACCTTTTAAACTGTTGCTTATTCAGCTAAGCCTTCTAAAGCTTAGCTGAATAAGCCAAAATTACTCTCAAATTACCAGAATTCATTGAATAAGCCCATTTGGAAGATAAGCCAATTCGGGAAGGGCTTATAGGGGCTTATTCTCAGTTTATACTTAAGCTTGCTAGTAGATTAAGCTCATTTGAGCATTGTTATGGTCCCTGTTTAGCTGGGATTAAGGTACACCTCAGTTTCTCTTCTTTGTTGTTATTTTCTACATTCTGCTTATTCCTGTGTAATCACTGCTTATTGCTTGCTTTAATTTTGCTTATAGCTATTTGTTTGCTGCTTATTAATGTCTACCTTTGCTATAGATTAGTATTGTTAGCTTAATTAGGCCTTTAATAGCTTTAATATGCAAAATAGGTCTCTTAAGGGGTGTTTGGCACAAGACAACACTAACATTAGTTAGTGCTGTCAAGTGTTCTTCAGTTCTTTAGGCTGAAATTTAATCTCATTTTAAGGTTTATAAGTAAGGATTTAAGGTGTTTGTAGGTTTAAATCAGTTTTCAATAATGTTAGTGAGTAGTAGTTAGAAACTGTTAGTATAAGTATAGTTGTATAAGCATTTTTAGCTTAGGCTTGTTCTAGTTAAATGAGTCACTCTTTTTGCTTTTATTTTGGTCTTTAAAAGATGTTCAAATTATGTCCAAGGTTCTGCACTTGTAGGTTTTGAGTTTGTATTTTGGTCATTTGCATCAGCTGCATAAAAAGCCTAAAGGCCATTTTCAAGTTCATAATTCAGTAGGTAGAAGTAGTTGGTAGCTTTTGCAAATTAGTATACTAGTAGTTTGTAGGGTAGTGTTAATCTATTTGAACTTATTTTAGCTTATAGAGCTTAATTGGACATCTGTTTTTAAGCCTATTTTTAGCATTTTGTCTTTTCAAACCAAAAAGAAACTCAGCTCCTACTGAGTCAATAAGCAGTTTTCATCTAGCTTTTTCTTTAATCAATTGATTTTCAAAATGATTTTCAAAAGTAGTTTTAAGTAGCTTATAGGTTAAGGTTTTAAGTTGGTTTAAGCTAGAAAGCCATAAAGTTCCTTTAGCTTATTGAAAAATAAGCTCAAAGTTGCCCTATGGTACTGTTTGGTTAACAGTTTGTCTCAAAGTGCTTATTTGAGAATTTCAGCTTATAGCCTGTAGTTTTTGCTTGATTTCTGTTTTAACTAGCTTATTAGGTTAATATTTAGAAGTTCATAGCTTATTAAGATTAGAATTTAGCTTATTTTATCTTTTCTTAAAAAAAATCAAAAACATAGTTAAGTAGCACAAGTAGCCTTTTCACTTAGCTTTTTCAGTGCTTATTTGAATTTCAAAATGTATTTTGTTTGTAGTTTTGAGTAGCTTATTGGCCAGTCTTTAAGGTAGTATAAGATAATTTTTCATAAGGATCCGTTTGAGTACTAAAAATAAGCTCAAAGTTGCTAGTTCGGACTGTTTGGTTTGCAGTTGTAGGATAAGAGCTTAATTGATTGTTCCAGCTTATGGCTTATTCTTTTTGCTTAATTCTTGCTCAGGCTAGTTTGTTAGGTTAGTTGAAGGGTAGTAATAGCTTATTTTCCTTAGGCTTAAGCTTAATTTCTGCTTATTTGTTTTCTTATTTCAAGTAAAAAGCCAAAAATATTTTTAGTCATTTCTATCTGAATGTTAAGCTCTTTTCTGGCTTATTGTTTAAGTATTTCAAAAAGTTTCTTTTATAAAAGTTACTTATTTTCAGCTTTTTAACAAGTTTGTTTTTGAAATTTTTTGCAAAAAGTTAAAAAAGGGAAGAGAGGAAGTCAGGGGTGAGCAAGGCTCGAACCCCTGACCTCTACCCTCCTCACCTTTTATAACACAACACACAACACACCCTCACCACTGCGCCCTTGGGACTTTTACGTCCTAAGGTGCAGTTTAAATTCTTTTAACATCTTTTTGAACTCTTTTATAAAAAAGCACTTCGTGTGCTTTTCTGCTTTTTCCCGACTTATTGAGTTAAGCATTTTAAGATTTTTTTATTTTTCCTGCATTCTACTCATAATCAGCTATTTTTAGTAATTTTCTAGAATTTTTATTTTACACTTTTATATTTTTAATCATTTTATTTTGTTAAAAACTTTAAGAAAATCATAAAAAATAGAAAAATAATCAAAAAAATAATTTTCTTTTTTATAAAATTTTCTTTTATCATAATCTAGGCTTAGGTTTGAAATTTACTTTCGTAGGGTTAATATTTTTCAATTTCACTTTTTAAAGAACGGGTTTTCGTTCACGTTCTCGTTTTCTTCGTTTTTAAGCTTTAAGTGTTCTCGTTTTAGAATTTCCTTACCCTTTTTCTTATAAGTTAGTAAAATAGGATTACGAAAAATAGAAAAATCATTTTAGGTTTAAATTTAGATAATTTAGGTTTTATTTGTCGCGTTTCTTAAATTCCCGTTATTGATTTCATACTTAATTATTTTCCTTTGCGTGTTTTATTTGATTTTAATTGTAGAAATAGATAAAAAAAATCAAAAATCTTCGAAACTATTCAAAACGCGTGATCACGGACTTAACCGATTTTCAATTCACGCTTCGTCGAGGGAAAACGACCCGGGAGGTTTTTGAGACAACTTTGGTTAAAAGTTTGTTTCTTGAACCCAACAGAAAATACTTACTATACTATTATTTGATCTAATCCTTATTTACTTATATATTATATTATTATATATATAGTGTATTCAGAGAGGTATCAAATTTTTGGCGCCGCTGCCGAGGAAGTGTGTTACGATTATCGTTTTTCGTTTGAAGATTAGTGTTCTGAAGACCCTTCCTTGTGAAGTTATCGTTTTTCATTTGTGAATATTTTCTTAATAAAACCATAAAAATACAAAATATTTTTTCTTTCATTTTAATATTAAAAATAACCATTTGTTAATCGTTGTTACGGCTCACCTTTAGATTACGTGCTATAAGGGAAGTTTAAGGCGGGTTTGATCAACATCACCAAAAGGAAGAAGGGTTATTCTAAATAGCGCCTCGCGCTTACCAACTCCTCCGCTTTCTTGTACGTATTTTTAGAGAGCTATCGTGCACGTTTAACTTTCGGTTACCGAAAATAGTTTTCTTTCTTATTTTAATTCCTTTTCTTATTTATTATTTTCAAAATCTAAAAATATTATTCTTTATCCTCTTATTCGTTTAATTCTTATTTTCTTTATCCTCTTATCCGTTTAATTCTTCGACATGTCTCCGTATAACCAATTTGGTTGTTCATATTGTGGAGGCCTGTTTAATGGTGGAAACTGTCCGAGCTGTAGCAATGTAGGATCCGAAAATGATTTTGTCTATGACTCGAATCCTTATTCTTATAATGAAACACCAAACTTCTACAACCAACCTCCACAATACCAATACGAGACATACTCGTGTGAATTTTGTGGAAGGAACTCTCATCCGGGCTTCGATTGTCA